>APFE030067300.1:0-17758 GCA_000404065.3 Pinus taeda | reverse complement strand
TGAATTTAAGTATGGGGGATTACGCAGTGCATTATATTAGATATCATTTTTGGGATTCAACTGCATTAAGTCATTCACGCATGACCATTTCCATGAGAGGTAGCCATAACTAACTAATTTGTCATGATTTTTGAATAGCTCACTTAGCACTCATTGCATAGGGTGATGTAATGTACATCATTTAAAAAAAATATTGCAATACACACCACCATCATTTTGTTGTTTCTCATTGTATTAGACGCTTAACCCTCTTTAAAAAGATCTATGAATGAAGCCCTCGTGAAAAAAATAAATTATATGAGCATTTTTAAAATACCAGATAAACCGTTTTACAAAACACTCAAGCCTTTTAAATTTTTCCTTTTGAAAGTAACTCACATATCTCAAAAGCAATTCCCAAATATCTCATGAAAGCAAATTATATCGTACTCCTTTCAATAAAAATCTTACGTGTTTGCCTTACGATGAAACTATTAAACTAGGGCTTGCCCTTTTTTAATATGCAAATTGACATCGTACTACAAACCAGTTTCGTGACTAGTGCTCCCAATCAGATTTAGTGCCGGAATGCCTGCTTGGTGCTCCTTGTAGTTTAGTGAACCAAGCATAAACGAAAAATTGCTCTCCTTTTTATTAAATCCCAAATCCCAGTTTTCGGAGCTCCGATGGGATTTTCTGCGCAATTTTGCGCATTCCTTCGACGCTCAGGGTGCAGAGGATATTTTTTCTACAATTTTGTAAACGTGACGTTTGTGTAATTTTTTCTTTGCTGAGATGCGAAACGGATCTAGTGATCTCTTTTGACGGATGTACAATTGCCGCATTTTCAAGTTGTTTTAGCATATGTTTGTGTCTTTGAGCAAACAATCACTCGAACGTTGATACCAAACCTTTATCAGCTATATGAAACAAGGAGCCACTGCCATGGCGGTAGTCCCTGCCGAGGTCTACAAGGACAACACAAATGGATTGTATGCTGTCCGATTTGAAATGGGATTTGAAATGGAACATTGATTCTATTAAATTATAATATAGAAATACAATACTAAATCTGGAAAAACTGCAAGCGAAACTTATAATAAGTGGTATAGTTACTTGCTTTGTGAATGTAGTTTCTCTTCTTTGAAAATGCCCTTAAACTAACATAGGAGGATGACTTCTGCCACAAACATCTGCAGTTATTGTAACAACAAAAATCACATCTGCAGTTATTGTAACAACAAAAATCTGAGAGTAAAACTTAAAAGCTGCTTGCATAGTCTCAATAACAAGGAAATATCTTACACTGAAGCACTACATGGAAAGAGGAAATCTAGACCCACCATTCTAGTTTTCTCGTCAACTTCTGAAGGAAGACGGAGCCATGCAGAATACACGAGTGATTCAAAGACTGTGACATTGGGAGAGTGGATATCATTTTGTTCACAATATCCTGAGATGCGAGCAACTGTTTCTTGCTTCTTGGGGAATCCAGATATGCTTATATTCCCTTCAACATAGCCCCCTGTTTTTCTTCCAGCCAAGACATCCTTTAGGGTAGTTTTTCCAGCACCGCTAACTCCCATCAAGGCCGTAAGTACCCCTGGTCTGAAGGATCCACTTACATTAGAAAGGAGTTGTAGCCTGTCTTGATTCAAGCCTTCACTTTTCATCTCCTGTTACAAAACTAAAGATTAGTTCTAGATATTCCATTGAAAGAAGCTGGGTATGTCAAACGAGTGGCAGATTACAAATTCAGTTGAATGATTTGTAGATACACATACCGGTGGCATGTCCACATAATAGTTTATGTTCTCAAAAGCCATCGACAATGGCTGGAAAGGAAGGATCATTCCTTTCTTGTCTTGTGCGGAGACTTGAGTGACACTGACTTCTCCATCATGTGTAGAATTGTCTTCAGAGGTTAGACTATCTCTCCTCTCTGACAAGTAAACATCACTCACAAAGTTATTAAATCTATGAATGAATAGTGCAGATTTTTTCATTTACTTTCAAAAAGCTTTGGATATGACCAGCTTAAAGAATTTTATTGGTTGCAAATTTTGTAGTGCAATTGTTTCATCCTTTCTTTCGAGCAAAGGCAAAAACAGTGCTTTCGAGTCTCAATCAAGAACAACACAGAAGCTCTCTATAACAGCTTGTCTTACAATTGTCTGAGACAGCTGTTACAGAGAAGTTTTAGATTTAGTCCATTCAAGTTTCTCATTTAATTCTCTATTGAATATTTTAATCAGTTACAATTAGCACCGTCTCCATTTACATTGTACTTGTATCTGTGAGCAGTAGATTGAATATTCACAATACCAGAGTATTTCTAGAGAGCTCGACTTACCAGTGGACTTTCTTTGTGATGTCAGTTGAACAGAACGATGTTTGCTTGATTGGTTGCTTTCTCCAGTTCTGTTTGCTTGCTTCTCTTCAATAACCTCTTCAGATATAACAGCCTGTGATTGCCCTAAAGCTGTAATTGGAGGAGGTTTTATTAGATCTCACGCTTAGGATAATTTGTGATGAGAGAAACAGTAGCGCAAACCAAACCTTATAATGGAATGCCAGACTTACGGTTGAGGCACGCTAAAGCAACAGTGTACAGAATGATGAAAAGCACACAGAACCCAGTCAATGCTCCAATACCAATCCAGTAAAATTTAGCTTCAGCAAATAATCCACGAGATTCTAGGACAGCACGTCCAACTGTTTCATTGGAGCTGTTACTGATAGGCTGCACAAAGATGAAATATTTAGAGGAAAGGCAATATTCAATATTTCTTTCCTGGCATTAGGATTATAGGACACTCTATCGAGACATGATAACACTTACTTTGTCCCATCTGGGAGCCAGAAATTCATTCACCGCTATGGCGTTTTGGCCATAGGTCATCGATGAGCACCAATATGCCCAAATCCACCAGCTAGGTATATTCTCTGTTCCAGAAACATGAATAAAATGAAGCATTTCTTGTAACCCAAGTTTTTCTAGTCGAAAAGCTCAAGATTGCTATAAAGTATATTTCTTTGGAGTAAATAATTATCTTTGCATATACTATACTGTCAAATACCTCTTGATACCACAAATCCTCCAAGAACAAACACAATGAGCAAAGCGAATGATCCAAATGTTTGTGAGACGATCATGTTTCGACCCAATGAGGCTATGAATTTAAAAAGTGCCAACGACATGTGATGCATCACAAAGAGGAGGAAGAATTGCCTAAAGAACCTGCAACAATCAAGGCAATCTCCTTGATTAGTCATTGAATATTTTAGTGTTCTGACAACTGAAAGAATCTTTACGTGCCTGCTTTAATTTTCTTTTTCACAGGGCAAATTTGGCAAAGGAAGATGTTACATTTTGCTTCCATTCTTGTATTTGTTCACACATTAATAAAACAGAGATGAAGTATATATATATATATAGGTACCATTTCACATAAAAGGGATTTGATGTGGTGTTTTAATGTCAGGCTCCTTGGGAAAAAATTCAATCTCTAAAATTAAACCAGTTCATCTGGTTCTATTCCATTTCTCCAGCAGTCCTGTAACTTTCTCGAATTGGGAGATCGATGAAGAGATAATAGACTGTAAACTAGATTTTCTAATTTCGATTTATTAGGCAGGTTGTCAACATTGGACAACTTTAAATAATGCAAATGTTTAGCATCGTACAAAATGAGGCTACAAAGAAAAAAATGGCTAGCAATTTTGGAGATTGACTTTTTGCATAATAAACGAGTTGAAGATGGCCTCTATATAACAGCACAATAGTTTTTTTCATAGTCCTATATATGTACAAAACTGAAACTTCTGTGCGTGTTACTGATTCACAAATATATCAGTCAGAGTTCTCATTCTTCCAAACATATCTACGGAATGAATTCGTTTACTAGTTGATTTGATTAATTAATCAGTGAGATTTCTTACACTTCTATTCATGTTTACTAATATAAGGATATAGAAATTCATTTAGGTATAGAGGCTATAAGAATTACCTCTCAGCCTCTGGTGCAAAACCGATAACATAGTATGTAACACAAACCCAAATCCCTGCTTCTAGCAAAGAGAGTGGAATCCTCACTATCCATGTTGGTAAAGCATAAGCCCAACATGGATAGAATAGAAGGTCTCTTTGCTTGTAGAAAACTGGAAGACGGCTAACTGTCATTGATAATTCTGGAAAACCATTGAACATAACATGGACTAGTCCAAAGAAAAGAGCTCCCATGTACAGGTTTCCATCATTAATAGTTCGGTGATGCATTTTCGTGCGTAAAAACATGGTCATTGTGACCGCCCCTACAACCATAATCTGCATATCTGTTTGTCAGGATTCATACTTCTTTTCTTCTATAACGAATTAAAAAATGGCACGGCTTCTCCTAGTTTGGGTTCCAACTCACCTGTGCTGTTTTGAATATATACACAAAAGAATTTCTCTACATAAGCAGCCATTCTCTGGAAAAGCAGGCTTTGAATATGTTCATTTTACTGACACCATACTTAGAAGATGTAAGAGCAGCGGGATGGTTCCTTTTTCTATCATATGGACGGGATAACTCTTCTGAAAGGTCCTTGCCAACATGAAATGAATGAAAGGCCTCTGCAAATTCCTTGACGGATATGTAACGGTATGGTCGGCTTTCAACCGCCCAATACTGCTGTTGATCCTTTCTCGAGGTCACCTGTATAATTCAAGAAGCGCCACCGCAAATGTAATTAAAAAGTGAAATCTAACAAGCTTTATTTGCAGCATAGATTAAAACAATCCATTTAATGACTAATGTTGTAAAAGGATAGAAAATAACTATGTTAACCCGGATCTTAGAAAGGTTATCAAGCTCTGCAGACATCCTCTGTGTGAAAATGCTGTAAATCTTTCAGCTTTAAGATTTAGATGGTAGTTTGTAACAACCACCACTTACAAACCACCAGACAAAACATAATTGTATAAGAAATAATGCTTACTTCCTGTAAGAAATCAGCAACCCCTTTTCTTTCTTGGCACTTGAAGCCCATGGACTAGAAGAAATCAAGCACAGATTCTCGAGGTCCTTGATACACCACCTCTCCTTCAGACAGTAAGATGATATCATCAAACTGCTCATATGTTTCCGGGGCGGGCTGCAGAAGAGAGATCAACACTGTCGCATTAAAGAGATGGATGGTTTGGCGGAGACATTTGATAATTTGGAAAGTCGTAGCACTGTCCAATCCTGTTGAAATTTCATCCATGAAAAGAGCTCTCGCACAACCGACCAGCATTTCCCCTACATAGTTCTTATTTAATAATCAGACAATTGATTTGGCACTACCATATCACATGACCATTTTGAACCACCGCAATCATGTCCGCGTTGTGGATTGTGGAGAGGTGATGGGCGACTCTAATTGTTGTGCTTCCGACTGAAGCTTGCTCTAGAGCATCCTGAACAATCTTCTCCGACTGTGCATCTAGAGCACTCGTGGCCTCCTCTAGAAGAAATAGAGGAGGATCCTTGAGCATAACTCTTGCAATAGCTATACGTTGATTTTGCCCTCCGGACGTCTGGACTCCGCGCTCACCCACCTGTATTACCCAAATGAAAGGAAATTCAAATCGACTGTACTTGCCAGAAATGGAAGATGAGAAAGAAAATATAAATTTTACCTGCGTGTCATAACCATCTGGTAGTTGACTGATGAAATTATGAGCATTGGAACCTTTGTCACCAGCAATAACCTGATCCGTGATGGCTCCGTTGAATGTCATCTTGCTAGTCATCTTGTATCTAGCAGCAGCCTCCATAAATTTCTCAAGGGTCGTGTTTTCCAATTCCGGGTTCCTCGCTTCTCCGAACTGAGCTGAATATAAGAACTGCGAAAGAACAAGAAGAAGAGCGAGAGTGAGCGTGGAGCTGTTTTTGGAGGCCATGGCTCTTCCAGACCTTCAAGCTCTGCAACACATTCAATGGATTTTGAATCCCTGTAAAAGCTAAGCCCCTGTTACAGGAGAAAGGAAAACCTCACCTCACGTACTCTCAAGTGGGTCGATGGATAACAAATAAATAATGTGGCGTTGTAGTGGTAAGAGGTGGCAGACGGTGGTAGTGAGCTGCCTGAGAGGTGAGAGGTGTCAGCTATATAAAAAACTTTGCATGCGCCTAATTTCTAAGTTTTATGTGTGTCATTATAATTTTCAAGACTTTGGATAAATTATAATTTGTCATCAGATTTTTGCATTGGTATAACCGAAGCCGGCAATAAGAGGTCCTTTTTTGCCCAGCCAAAAACTTTGGTTAAAATTTTAATAGACGATAAGTGTCATTTTAAAACTTTGGTTAAACAATGATAATGCCAAAAAAAACATGGTCAACGAATGAGTTAATGGGCAGTCAACGATCTATCGATCGCTAATAGTCCCACGCAGGGACTAATAAATAAGAACTACGAATGAATGAGAGCTATACAACAATATAAGCCATAAATATATCCCATAAGCTTAGGTTCAGATGCTCAGTCCCTTGGTTCATGTGGTGCAAACTGCCTGGCTACTATACTAGGTAGGACTGTCCCTTGCTGAAAGCCTTATTTGCGGCCGCAAAATGGCCGCCTCTAATAAAAATGATCCATTGTAAAATTTCAACGGTCCAAACCTTTTGAAGAGATTTCAAAAATTAGGTTGCTTACATCAAATAAGAGGCATCAAAAATAGTTATAAATAAAGTGAATTAGGATAGTCATTACTCCTCTTTAGGTTATAGGTTGTTCTAGGTGATTACCATCTTGCAGCCACTAGCCTTCCTAACAACTCTGAGCGTCCTATTCTGAGTTTTGTCTTCAACCTCCTAACGGATGATGGCTCAGAATTTCTGCCTACGGAGCCGTCTCAGGTCTTTTTAATAATTTTTCATAATGAGTCGTCTTTGGTCTTGTATAGTTTTCGCTTGGTCAGCCAAGCTTGGACGTTTCAAGCAGTTTTACCGAACATTCATATCATCAGGGAGGATTCAAATCTAAAATCGAGGATCAAGATTAAGAGGAAAGGGGGCCTGGGTGGTGAAAGGAACAGGAAAGGGAGGCTAGCTGATCGACCGATTTTGTAAATAGTTTAATCTTAGAAACGATTACATAAAAGAGAAACTGTGACAGCTAGAGGAAATGGACTCACAATTTAGGTAGCCGTGTCATTTTTAAATATTGTTATTTAAGTATATATCTATTTTAATTACGGATTTAATATAGTTAGAGATGTCCAAAAAAAAATAAAATGTAAAATATAATATGTAATTTTTTATGGTTTAAATTATAAATTTTAATATTTTAGTATATTAAACAAAAATTTCAAATAAACAAAAAAATTTAACCATATTTTTTCAATATATATATATAAACATTTTATTCACCTAAATTAAAATGTTTCAATATATATATAACATTTTATTCACCTAAATTAAAATGGGGTTGAAATATTATTTTTTTATTATAGCTAATTTTTTATTTTGTATTTAGAATATAATTATATTTATTTTAAGGTGTGAACTCGAAAGAGGAACTTAATACTTTAATCTTAAAATTTTGTCATCCGAGTAATTGAAATAAATACACCTATCCAAATTTTTCATTTCATTAAACCAAATTAATATATTTTGAAAATTGATTTATTATATTAAATAACAAATAGTAGTAACTATAAAGAAATATATTTAAATCGAGTAAAAATTATGTAAAAATTTGGATAATTTTTTTTCTTAAATAAAAAACATAAATCACTGATGAGTGGATGGATACTAATAAGATTATTTCCTTGAATATTGTGGAAGAGCTTTATTTGAATTTTTGATTCGAAGAACGTTAATACAAGTAATAGAGAACCAACTCATAAGACCAATAATTTGCATGGCTGAATTTGCTCATAATTAGTATCTATATGAATGATTATTACCTTTCTTTATATATTACTCTTATGATAGGCCTAAATTAATGTCATTACATTTAAATAGGTAATGCCAAATGTTTCTTTTTCCTTAATTCCTCCCTCCTTTGAATGAATCTTTACCTAATGATTACGATAGCTCCTCATAGTACATGGTTACACCTTGCTACTAACTTCTCTGATAGCTATTATTTTATTTTTTTAATCTAAATATATGTTTCTTTTATCAAAAATCAATATTACTCTGCCCTTAAAACATCAATTAATAAATGTTCATCTAACTTATAAGTATAAAAATTCCAAATTTAAATAAATCATAAAACTCTAAAACACACATAGATAATATATTACTCAAAATTCTTGTGTAAATTAAAACTCACATATAAATGATACTCTATACGCGAATAAACCTATTTGCGATCATATCATATAAAAATGCTATTCCATACGTTGCCATAGATAGATCCTTTGAATCGGTTGAAAGGGTAAACCTATCTGCGATCATATCATATAAAAATGCTATTCCATACGTTGCCATAGATAGATCCTTTGAATCGGTTCAAAGGGGTTCTTTGAAGATAGATTGAATTTCTTTGAAAAGGTCAAAGGGTTCAGTTTTGAAAACTAATGAAGTTTTTTAGGAAAAAATAATCATACAGATTTTTATCAATGAAAAGCCGTGTTTACATACCAACCTACCCTATTCCATTGGGCCAAGTTTAACTTCCTTTTTCAGAAAAGAAAAATCAAAAAGGCTTTTATTAATGCAAAGCCGTGTTTACATGTTTTATCAAAATACTAGAGCATAAAAAGCATATACTTCGTATGTAAGTAAATTAAGCATAGGAAAGACAGATATATAAGATGTGAGTCTCTATAATGAGGGAGCTATTGTTGTAGTGGTAGTCCTTCTTGGAGTTGAGAAATTCCAGTTCTTTGAGTTGCCACAATGAGTTTGGCAGTAATTTTAACATGTTCGGAGAAAGGGATTATAATATTTTTGCAGAAAGAGATTAAGTTGTTTCAATAAATTAAAAGTTTTGATTTCTTTAAACATATTTTAGGTCACAGAGCATCATGTTTTAGACACATTGTACCATACCCACATAGGTGCACAAGTACAACACTAAGTGGGCCCATCTATCAACCACTCGTCCATAGTGAAATACATCAACATGCATGTTTACCAGATGTAACCAGATGTCGCCAACACAGTTCAAATAGACTTCAAAATTTGTTCATATTACCTCATGGTGCGGACACTTGCATTGCATTTATATGTAAGAAAATTCAAATTTATGTCACTGATGATAGAAGGAGGTGTTTCGAGATGAACTGTAACCAGATGCACGAGTATTCAAAAGAGCTATAAAATTATTATACACCAAAAAGTTGCTGAAATTTTTTAATATTGATTGCATGTGTGATTCCTATGTGGCCTCATCTCTAGATAGATTCAGTCTTATTTGAAACAAATCAAGGACTATTCGGCCCACTAATTAGGGTAGTTCTGAGACATTTACAACAAATATCCATGATTGTAGTGGCATGCTCGTGGTGGAGTTGAAGGCTTGATACCAATTGTCTTCTGTGCAAAAATCTAATCTCTGCAGTCGTGAATATTCATCTTGGGAGGCCTTCTATCTGAAACATTTGCCATTGCATTCTCCAGTATTGCAAATTCACGAAGTCTTGAAATTGATCACTAAAGTTTCAACCTAGGACAACTTCTGATCTCGGTCTTGAGGTACAACAATGAGGGTTTTGCTTGTTAATACATTGTGATCACCCTAAAGCAACAGTTCTTCTTGAAGTCCAAAATTCTGAGCATCAGGACCTAATTACATTAACCTTTGTGGCAGTCTTTAGGGCATATATATATATTTCTTCTTGTACATGCATCTCTTTTTGTGTAGAGTTGACCTCTGGGCATTAAGTGGTGCAATAAACTTGTTGCCTGTGGTTTGAATTCTTGAATCAATAGTGCCCACTTGAAGATCAGTGTCACTATTGACAAGGATCCTGGTATCATTTGGGATTGCATACCTCAGATAGGAGTAACTTAACACATGTATGTTTTAATGATCTGAATCATGCTTCTTATGCCCTAGATATTAATGCTTGGAGCTATGGGATATATATTCATCCTTGTCATAATTACTCCTACATTAATGCAATTTTATTACAGATTGATTGCTTTTACTGCCTATTTTAAGTTCAAAAATCTTGGTGTTATGGGACAAACTTGGAATAAACTTTGAACCAACTAAATCTGATAAGTAGAACATGTATTACTCCAATGAAAAAATTAATGTCAGGATTACAACGAATAGATTTTGGTTAGTTAAATGAAGAAATAGAAAAGTTGGTCTCATTAAAACATAACATTTTATGTTAAATACTTGCCGCATATATTTAGTATGCTTTTCGACATTATTTGGTATGCTTTGCCTCATGATAGTGTGCTTCCATGTGCCCTACATGTGTATGTGACTGTCGGCATGTGGCCGTTGGCACGTTGTCCATCCAACTACCCGTGGCCAGGGCATGATAAAGGCAAGTAGATGCAGTTTCCTGTAGAAGAACAATGAATTCGACGGCTAAAAGACAGATATCATCCATGGCAGTTTTGTTGCAGAAAAAAGCCCCGGGATTTTCCACAAAACGCAAAGGTGATTAAAGATTTTAGTAGGCAAGTGACATTTCAAACCCTGTAGATTCACCCATGGAAGAGAAGAACTGAGGCATCCTCTCCCAAATTTTCAATGAATTGGTGCTCGAGATAGGAAATTCACAGAACTTGGAATTCAAAGCGACTCCGTGGAAACGCTTTGGTGCCGAGGAACAGTGACATGATAAATGTCGCCGCAATCAGTGGTAGCAGCGAGCGGGGTTTCGCAGAGATAGATTTATGAGAAGTCGTTCGTCTGTTATCAATGGGAGGTAATGGACAACTGTTGGTACAGAAACATTTGCCATTATCCTCAGGGTAAGCTTCCCCTTTTTAGCTTATTTTTTCATGAATTACATGAAAGTTGAAATAAAAAATCCATGGTAGATATCTTTATACCTTTCTAGCTGGGATTTCTTTGTATAGAGCTCAGGAAACTTGCGGAGAGCATCTAGGGTTTAAAGAATGAAGACTCTGCAACTTCAGAGCCAAGAATGTTTTTGTGGGGCCTCTTGAAAAGCTGATGGAAATCAATAGTAGCCCAAATCAGGCACAACAAAACTAGATATTCGAAGTGACATATGGGCAACTTAATAACACAAACAAGGTTTGTATCTCTGTTTTTATTCTATTTTTACTGTAACTATTTTACCATAGATTGAATAATTGCTCAAATTTGGGATTTGAAAATACCTTTTAGCGTTTCTTCTACAAGTAAGTCTATAGAAATCCACTGCTTCTTCTACAGATGAGTCCATAGCTATGAATCCCTGTGTATTGTACTTGTAGCACTTGCAACAAGCGAGGGCCAAGGCCAGTGGTTGAAATGCTCAGAGCGCGTTTATTTTTTCTTGTATGGTTATTCACTCATAGATGAACCAAAGTCTTTCCAGTTGAAGGTGGCTAGAGTTGCTAGCTTTGCGATGGCAACCAAAGATGGGAGGTGGCTAGCTTTGCGATGGGAAGTAAACTTTGCTTAAAATTCACAAAGAGCTAAAGAGCAAGTCTCGATTAAGAAAAATACACAATCGAGCCCCAAACTTTTTATCTTAAGTTTTGAGAAAAACATACAATCGAGCCGGCAATAAAAAGTCAAAACAAAAATTTATTGAGCAAAGTATTTTATTTAAAGCATTGGTTTAAACCTGATATTTCAGGAATATATTGTCTCGTCAAAATGAATTAATAGAAAATCAATAATCTATCAATCGCAATAATCCCTGCTATCCCGAACGAAGGGAGTAATAATTACCATATTAATGGTCTATCGCCAAAAAAACCTTTATGAAGACCATGATCATCCAACAAAAGTTTTATGGAGTTTATCTCTCCAACAATCAGCCAATGAGACCTCCACCACACGCCCATCTTGCTATGAACTATGGCCTATTATTACTTCCGGGTTTATATATCGATGTTAAGACAACACTTAATCGCTGTATGTTATGCTGTATGTTTTAGGACAAACCTCTCACTTTATTGTTTCTCTGCATTTCATTAATGGCTTACTTGTAGTTGGAGACACGTGGAAGGTTTATAAGACCAGTTTTAATTTAAGTTTAATATTTGACGAAAGTTTCTTTGAGTGAATGTAATGGATAACAAGAGAGTGAAATAAGAAAAAAAAATAACGTAAAAAAAAAATATGAAAAGAAAACAATAACGAAAATAAATAGAGGAGAGAAGAAATGGGTTGAAATTCTAATTTATTGGAACATATTTTGATATTATATAGGAATCAGTGGCTAGTTATTGAGTAAGTTTTTATAACCTGTAAAGCATTAAAAATGTAATTTTTCTAATAGTTATGTAATTTTTGTATTTAGGTATTTGTGATTTATAATGAATTAAGTAAAGTTTTTTTTGGTAGAAGTTATATAAGAGCAACTTTTGGTCTGAGTGTTTTGAACTAACAAGTGTGGTCATGACCAGATAAAGAGGCTGGCCAAGACCAGATGAAGAGACAGACCATGGCAAAGACTTAAATAGAAAGCAATGTAGAGACCATAATTCAATTAACCGCTATATTTGAACAATATTAATTAAATTATGATATTAATTTTTTTAATATATTAAAATTAATATTATTAAGTACCGCTAGTTTTTTTGAAAATGAATATTTAAATTATTATATTAGTTTTATTATCTATTATAAAAAAAGAGATTAATAAAGTATTTTCTATTATTAAATGCTTAGTTTTTGAAAAATTAATATTTAAATTAATTTATTAATTCCATTATATATTATATATATTCTATATATATATATATATATATATATATATATATATATATATATATTATTACTAGGAAATAATAATAATAATTAAATAAAATATAAAAACAATAACAGATAAAAAAAAAACAAAGTCAAACTACAAAACTAGGGAAAATGAGTCAAAACAATCGAAAACAAGATCATTTTAATTAAATAAATCAATTATAGAAATAAAATAAACTAAATTAAAAAATAAATAATAAAAATAAATCAAAATAAACAAAAACATACACAAGTCCATATATATATATATATTATTATATATATATATATATATAAGTAATCAATAAAATATCCGTTGCGGCTATTAAACAAATAATAAAAATACTAAAAGGAGTTAAGAACAAATAGGATGATAAATTACTTAAGAAAATACGAAGGAGCAAGAATATAAACTACAATGAAGAATAAATAAAAAACAAAATAAATCCCAAAAAGAAACCTAAAAATCTAGGAGGACAAGCTAGGGACCCAACTTCTACTAATATTCCAACCATCATCTTTATTCAAATTATTGGGTTTTTTTTCAAAACCAGAGGGGGTAGAGTATGTATGGCTTTGTAAACTCAACATTCAAATCAATAATATAATTGTTAGTTTTCCATCTTTATTGTCTTTTTTTTATATGCTTCAATTTAAGATTGTGATTCCATGATCTCTAATTTTGTTTTTTAATTGAGTTGGAGCTTTAGTTGCCTTATTAGTGATTATTGTTCCATGAAGATGTAATATATTGATAGGTTTCATTAAAATAGTATCTCATATTGGTGAGGTGGATTAAAGTAGTATTTCAGTAAATGTATCCTATTGAAGAGCTCTACCTCTAATACTTTAAATTATTGGATAGGGTGTAGGAAAAAGAGCAAGAATAGATTTAGTCCATAAACATCTAGTTTTGCAAAAATATAAGTATATTTGAAATCCACAAGTAGATAACTACAACCTTGTGGGTTTGGAGAGCTAAAGATAGATTTGAAATATACAAGTAGATAGTTCCACCTTGTGGGTTTGGAGAATTAAAGCTAGATGTCAAATCTACTTATGCATATTTAAGTAAAAATCTAATAGTGTAATTTGAGTGAGAGAGAGGGTGTGAATCAAAGGCTCAACATTGAAACAGAATACATGTATAATAGAAGAAAAGTGAATATTTGAAGCTTGAGCATGAAAATATGCTCTATGGAAGTAAGTACGTAGAGATGCATAAGACTATGACTAGTTTAGAAAAAGTGGAAGAAAGGAAATGGGTGGGTTTAAATAAATAACATAAGAGTATGGTCAAAAGAATACATGGTTAAGTTTTAATGGAAGAAACGAAACCTCTAACTAAAGTAAAAGGCTTAAGTGGTAATGATTCAATTTCTATAAAGAATGGATGATTTATAGCATGGACAAAAAACGGATTTCCAACTTAAAATAAAAGATGGTGAAGATGAAGCCTCTTAGTTTAAGAGGGTTATGAAGATGAAGAAGACAATGGAGATCGTGTTGACATTATTAAGTGTCCACCATAAGATGTTTCTTGGGAAATAAAGTTGTCTACCATGAAGTGTTTAAGAAGGATTATGCATGTAAATATGTGAACAAACAACTTGGGATGCATTTGAAAAGATGGATGCATTTGAAAAGAGTGCAACTAGGTTGTAGGAATTAAAGTGGAAGAATATTTATATGATGATGGTGATTCTCCCGAGTATAGAAGTTGGAGTAGATATATAATTGTGTGCTAGAGATTGAAGAAAATGGTAATAATGAAATATTGTAGAGAGTTTTAGAATTTTTTTTTTGGAAATAATTGATTATGTTAATATTTTATATGTTCATAATTTTATAGGTACAAACAAATGAAGAAGTGACTCTATTAATGTTGGAAGTGAAAGACAATGCATTTGTTATGTTACATAAAATGAAAGAAATTTAAAAATGTTAAAAAATAGAAATCATAATGTTATTACCAATGAAGAGACGAATGAAACCGTTAAAAAATGAATTTGAAACAATGCTTAATAAACAAGTATTAATAAACAAGTATTATTCTAGGAAGGAAACATGGTTGGAAAGAAAAAAATAAAAGGAAATCAATTAAAAAGATGATGAAAACAAGAAAAGTGAATGAATACCCTACAACCAGGAAAAACATTATAGTTGATGTTAACGAGTTAGAAATAAGGAGATTTTAGGGAAAATTGAAAATAAGGAGATTTTAGGGAAAATTGAAGTAATTGAACTGGAGATATATTGTAAAGCTATGGAAGCTAAATATATAAACAAGTATTATTCTAGGAAGGAAACATGGTTGGAAAGAAAAAAATAAAAGGAAATCAATTAAAAAGATGATGAAAACAAGAAAAGTGAATGAATACCCTACAACCAGGAAAAACATTATAGTTGATGTTAACGAGTTAGAAATAAGGAGATTTTAGGGAAAATTGAAAATAAGGAGATTTTAGGGAAAATTGAAGTAATTGAACTGGAGATATATTGTAAAGCTATGGAAGCTAAATATAGAGTTAAAAATATTTCCAATGAAAACTTGAGTTGTGAAGATGAGGACTCCTGCATTTTTTTAGTATGAGCATGAGACGAATGTCTATGGTCATCATGGACATGATATAAATGATGTTGATACTTCCATATCAAGGCAAAGAGAAGTAGAAAATAAGGAAACCATTAATGTTGTTGATATATCTATTGAATTTATAATAGGAGAAAAAGAGAAAGATCTTGTAGAGTCCTATATTCTAGGTAATAGTTTAGTTAAATTTTTATAACTGTATACGTGTAGAGAAAAATGTTGGAGATAAGAAATATGAAATTATCATGAAGAGCATATAGTGGATGTGTCGAAGGTTACTAAGCATAAGTTAAAGGAAAAATATATAATATCAAAATAAACATCATAAGGAAACAAAAGAAAAAAAGAAAAAACCTAAAATTTGGAAAATTAGATGAAGAAAGTTTTTTGTTACGAAGATACCATTAAAAATGGTGATAATGTTGGTAAGTACGTGGAAAAAATGTGATTATGAAAAAAAAAATAAAAATAAAATCTAAAGATAATTGAGATCACAAACTCGCGAGATGATGACAAAAGGGTTGCATCCAATATGCAAGTACAGCTAGTACTTCATGTGATAGATTGCATACTTGAAGAGAACATCGAAATGGATGAGGAGGTTACTAACATAAAAGTGGAAACATATTTCAACTTCTCTAGTGTTTTTATTGAAAATTAAATTAAGGTGCGAGATGATGACAAAAGGGTTGCATCCAATATGCAAGTACAGCTAGTACTTCATGTGATAGATTGCATACTTGAAGAGAACATCGAAATGGATGAGGAGGCTACTAACATAGAAATGGAAACATATTTCAACTTCTCTAGTGCTTTTATTGAAAATTAAATTAAGGTGCGAGATGATGACAAAAGGGTTGCATCCAATATGCAAGTACAACTAGTACTTCATGTGATAGATTGCATACTTGAAGAGAACATCGAAATAGATGAGGAGGCTACTAACATAAAAGTGGAAACATATTTCAACTTCTCTAGTGTTTTTATTGAAAATTAAATTAAGGTGCGAGATGATGACAAAAAGGTTGCATCCAATATGCAAGTACAGCTAGTACTTCATGTGATAGATTGCATACTTGAAGAGAACATCGAAATGGATGAGGAGGCTACTAACATAAAAGTGGAAACATATTTTAACTTTTCTAGTGTTTTTATTGAAAATTAAATTAAGGGAGATGCATAATATATTGATCTTGTTTATTTAACAAAACAAAAGAACAAATAGACAACTCTATAGGGTGAAAAAATAAAAGAATATAAGATACTACGGAAGTAGATGGCCATTTGAAGGTACGTAGATTTGAATTAATTTATAAGGGATGGAAATAGTAGATGTGGAAATCAAAATGATCAACAAAAGTAATTCTAGTGTAGAGAAAAATTATTGATAGGCTCAATAGTGGATGGTGAACTAGGGGAACAAGTATTGGTTGAATAAGATGGAAAGATTTTCTAAGGAACCTAAAAGCCTAAGCAGTCAGTGTTTGATTCAAGATATACGTCTATAATGGATTGCAAGTACAAAGTTAGAGAAGGAAACATAATAAAAAACAAAATTTTAAATAAAATTCTGTTAAAAAAATATTTCGCAAAATATGCTAATAGAAATAGAAAATCACTGACGGCTACACAAAGTGATGATGGTACGATGCCTAAAGCTTTCCTTCATAAATATGGTAGCATGCTAATCACCATATGTAATGTGACCGGAATCGTTTTTCCTTGAGAATCTGAAAGGGATTGGTGAAAAGGTAAGGAAAAAAGAAACTAGAATCCTAAGAAAAATAAAAATATCTTTATATGTAGTTTAAGGGGTTCATGAAAATGGGTGTTGGCTAGAATTTAAGATGGAAAAAATTTGGAAACATCTTTAAGTTTGAAAATGAGGATGCATGGAAACATGGCAGCCTTGAAAAGGAAATGTGAGGTGAAATGCCATTATATACATTTGTATGTAATAATTTTATTACAAATAAGTTAATAACCTATTGTTTTCCAGAAAACATGGATGAGATACATAAGAAAACATGAATGAGATACATAAATGATATTTTAGAAATAAAACTTAATTTATATTAACTTCAATTATGAATAAGGTAAATTTATGATTTATAAGTGAGGCTATACTTCCAAAATTAGCCTTATATGTGGTTATATGTGCTGAAAATAAAGCAAAGCATGAAATAGAGACAAATAGGACTACTCCTAATAATCATCATTCTCATAAAATAGAACAAGATGCTTGTTAAGTAAACTAAGGGGAGATGTTATTTTTTTTAATTTTTCATACTAAAATAAACAACTAGACCAATCTAGTATTCACAT
>APFE030067289.1:73475-108027 GCA_000404065.3 Pinus taeda | reverse complement strand
CCACCACCTTCGTTCGGCATTCCGAGGATTTATCCACTTGGCTAACTTCAGGGCATGGCTCTGATACCACTTGTAAGGACTCTGGACACCACATATCTCCACAATGGTATGATATTGTCCACTTTGGGCCTAAGCCCTCATGGATTTGCTTTTGGACTTACCCCAAAAGGCCTCATACCAATGGAGATATTTGTCCATCCTTATATACCCATGATCCTCCCCACTTCTAGTCAATGTGGGACTATTGGTCGTATACCCAACAAAAATTGCATATGATTGTAGAATTTAGTAATTTTGATGGAGAGTATTCTATGTTATCTAGCATTTATGCTAATATGATAAAGCATGGATATCTAATCCAACTATCGATGTATCAAATTTTCTTCTACTATTTACCGAAATAAAGAAGGTGCTTTCACATTTCTAAAATGGTACTTGGATCTTTAATATCTTAATAGTTAATAATCAATAATGTATGATGTTTAAAATCAATTTGAGATTGCAAGTTACATCACAATTCATGTTATCATTCACATATCTATAAAGAAGATCTGCCTTTAATGGAGACTTTGAAGGAAATGTTTACCTAACATCGCCATCACACTATCGTGACTTTAATTGCTGGTGTTCTTTTGGGTGCATCTTGTAGGTTTTTTAAAGCAGGTTTGGGATTTGTTTGACTAGGATGGGGACAATATGCTTTCTCTAAGGGAGTTTTTCATTGCAATTTATTTGATGGAATGATTAGAGAAGTTCATCCCCTTCTTCCAATGCTTCCTCCTTGTATTCAGATTGATAAAACGTTGAAGTCTAGATCTAAAGTGCAAACTACTACACAATGTTCAGTTGCGTTTAGTGGAATGTCTTGGCAGCATAACCCATGTATTTTTCATTTTCACTACAGGTTTTTGAAAAAAATACCTATGGTTGAAACTCACACTTTCATTTCATCTTATATTCAAGTCTTATAAATATAAGTTTCTAAGTAGATGCAATTATATTTTGATTTCTTCAAAGTTGGTAAACATTTATCGGATTTTTTTTAGTTGTACCATTCAATGGAAGAATATTTTCTTGTTTGGTTAATGTTTTTTTGTTGTTGTGATCTGTTAAAAGTGAAATTGGGTCTGGCACATTAACATAAGATAGGCTTACAATTGCACGCAATCATGGTTTCTTGGCCTAGTATGCATGGTGTTGTTCCTAGAAATATGCCAGGGAAATTTCAAACACCTCAAAGTGATGGATTGAGTACTGAACAGTCAATTCAATAGAAGTCCCGAATGATTGTTTTGGAAATGAATTTTTTCCACTGCAACATGAAGAATTCCTAAAACCATTCTTACTTCTCAAATTACATTTTTAGTCAGAGAAAGAATAACAATGATCAAGTTTGAGCAATAACATAAAAATGAATGCACATCTTTGTCAACCTTCTTTAGAGGAAAAAATATACCTTGGGTATGGATGGATTATCATAGTCTTGTAGAGGTTTACGGAACAAAGTAATATTGACAGGAATCTCTTTTTGTATGGAAAAGGATAAGTTGTGCATCCTTTAATGGGGATGCTTTCGCCTTTCATTTGGTGAGATCTAAGCTTTTAGATCAGAGTTTCCAGCCTAGATTACATCTAGAATATACATTTCTGGAAATGATGTAGACTCTCTTTAGATTAGGGCCATGGAAGATACATTCTCACTCCTTAACTATGTAGGAGAGGTAGTCTTTATACTTCTTGATGTACTATTATTCCTTATTGAAATACTAAGTATAACCACAATTCTCATTTTCAAAGCTCAACCAACAAATACAATACTACACAAGAATACAATGGTATGCAACATGTTATCAATTTTTCAAGTACATGAGAGAATTATAAAAATTATTGGTTTTCACCTTTTCGATGTGCAAATATATTGCAATCATGAACTAGAGATAAAATTTAGTATCCATATTGGACAAGGATAAGTGCAGAAATTTCCAATTAAATGAGCACAAGAGGAAATGCTTTCGACCTTCTAAATTATGAGATAAACACCCTGACCCTATAGAAGATAAAACCAAGTTTGCTAAAGTTATCTCTTGTAATGTCTCTAAGTAACTACATTTTTTCCAATGCAACATGAAGCATTCCTAAAACCATTCTTACATCTCAAATAGCATTTTCAGTCAAAGAAAGCATAGCAATGATCAAGTTCGAGCAATAACATAGAAAAATGAATGCACATATTTGTCAACATCTTTAGAGGAAAAAATCTATTTAGGGAATGGATGGATTATCATACAACCTTGCAAAGGTTTATGGAACAAAGCAATATTGAAAGGCATATTTTTTTATGGAAAGGGAGAAGTTGTGCAACCTTTAATGCGGATGCTTTCTCCTTTCATTTGGTGAGATCTAAGCTTTTAGATCAAATTTTCCAGCCTAAATTATATCTAGAATTGGAATTTTTGGAAAGTATGTAGACTCTCTTCAGATTAGGGCCATGGAAGATATATTATCACTCCTTAACTATGTAGGAAAGGTAGTTTGTATACTTCTTGATGTACTCTATTATTCCTTATTGAAATATACAATATAACCATAGTTCTAATTTTCAAAGCTCGCCCAACAAATACAATACTACGCAAGAATACAATGGTATGCAACATGCTATCAATTTTTCTACTACATGAGAGCATTATAGAAATTGTTGGTTTTCACCTTTTCAATATGCAGATATATTGCAATCATGAACTAGAGATTAAAGTTAGTATCCACATTGGACAAGGATAAATGCAAAAAAATCCAATTAAATGAGCACAAGAGGATACACTTTCAACCTTCGAAAATATGAGATATACACCGTGACCCTACAAAAGATAAAACCCAGTATGCTAAAGTTACCTCTTGTAATGGCTTCGACTAACTACATTTTGTCCACTGCAACATGAAGCATTCCTAAAACCATTCTTACATCTCAAATAGCATTTTCAGTCAAAGAAAGGATAGCAATGATCAATTTCAAGCAATAACATAGAAAAATGCATGCACATCTTTGTCATCCCTCTTTAGGGGAAAAAGTCTATCTTGGAAATGGATGGATTATCATACAGTATTGCAGAGGTTTATGGAACAAAGTAATATTGACAGGCATATTTTTTTGTATGGAAAAGGAGAAGTTGTGCAACCTTTAATGGGGATGCTTTCTCCTTTCATTTGGTGAGATATAAGCTTTTAAATCAGAGTTTGTAGCCTAGATTACATCCAGAATTGGCATTTTTGGAAAGGATATAGAGTCTCTTCATTTTAGGTCCATGGAAGATATATTATTACTATGTCTATTATTTAAACCAAGATACAATACATTCATCTATTTGAAATATGAGTGCCTTTAGAGCTAGAAATTTGTAGCAGTACTTGCAAGAATATCAAACTTGAGGGCTTCCTACGAAGACACATGAAGAGAGAGGAGTGTGTATAAGGAAGTGCACTACACTTGTTTGATACTTCCACACATTTTGAGGGTGTGCCAATAGAAATGTTAATGTTGTTTGATACACTAACGTTTGCTAGTTTTAGAAAAGTTCTCTTTATAAAATATGTTTTTTTCATGAAGTAATATTTCCAACTAAGAGGATAAAGACTTGGCATGCTTGAGACAGAGTGGTGTTATTTCTTTCCTGTATTTGCAATTTACTAATATTCCACCACTAATAAATTCATTAAGTGGTTGTTCATTTAGTAGTATATTAAAACAGGGATTTGTTAAAGGAAAGGGATTCTGGTTTGTTTGAACGTCATAAACTGGAAGGAAATTTAGTTTTGAATTAAAAAAATGGAATATATTTTGAAAAATATGTTTTTTGATCAAATATAGGCTCGTTTCCTGATCACTAAAAAAATGCTATCATGATAATAAAAAATTATTTTGGACACTATCAATTATAGAACTCTCCAGTGCAAAAATAGGTTAACATATTTAGTTTTGTCTACATCATAGAAAAATGAATGAGTAACATTAAGTTTTCTTTGAATATTTATAGAATGATTTGAGATATTCTAAATGGAAATTGCATGTGCTAATCTTGTTGAACTAATTACATGGAAAAAAAGGGGCATACATAATTTGTTTGCTTCTGGGAATTGGATTCCTTTTCCCCTAGAATAGTATGATGACAATTGAAGATTACTATATTGAAGCTATATTCCGAGTTAGTATCGCAAGTTACATAGCCTTGTATTATGCTTTTGTATTTCTTGTTGTAATCTTGTGTCAACAATACTTTTCTCCACCCATTCGATTTCTATTGACCAATTTTATTGCTGAAGTGTCACTGCTTCTTAAGGATAACTAGAGGAAGCAATATAGCTACGAAAGTTGAGCATGAGACTTTCTTAGTAGAAATTGCTAGCTTTGTTGTGTTTGATTATGTTGGATAAAATAAAAATTGCAATGTACCATAAGCATGGAAATTCAAACTATTGGGATAGAAATGTGTGTGTTTATTTGCATTTATTACTTTAGTTGAAGATAACATTTCATCAACAAATGTTGTACATTGAGAACAAAGCAAGTAGAAAATTTATTCTATGGTGATTTTTTATTTTCTTTGTTCATACAGGTCATCTCGCCACATAGTGGCGACTATTGCCCGACTAAAGAAAACTTGTTCAAGTTTCTTGTTTTTATGGGGGAAAATGGCATTAACAATATTGCTAATGTTGAGGTATATATAGTATAAATCCTTTATAGTTTACTTTAGTTTATATTCCAGTGTTCATCGACTTTCATGTCTTATACTCTGCATTGTATTTTTTTTTCAAAAAAGGAAATTGGTATTGATGGAAAGAAGCAGGAATTACAGAAAAAAAAAAAAGAAAAAAAAGAAAAAAAAAAAAAAAAAGAGTACTAGAGCGAAAAAATGCAAATTAAAGAGAGAGAGAGAGAAGATAATTGGTCTAGTGGAACCCGTAGATCGAATAACCCACAGAAAATACACACATAAAGACTAATGGTCAAGCCTCCAGAGTTGGTGAATTCACATGCAATGCCTTGGCAAGACAATGATAATGTTTTGAAGTGATGAAACAATATTTAATGTGTAAATTGTACTCCAACCAATTTTAAGTTAGAAACTCATATCATAATAGTTGACATTTTATATAATATACTTTATGTGGTTGGAATTATTTATAGTTGCACTTGATATTACTTAGTATTGTAATTGACATATGTAACTTTGCATTTTCATATTAGATGAACATGTGCATTGTATGAGATTTTTTTTAAATTTAGTTGCAAAATCATACTAATTAATTTATGTTGATTAATAATGAACACATAAAATCAATGTCAAACTACTAAATTAGTAGTTTATATTTATTACTGATGAACACAAATAAAATGAATATACGACTAAATTAGTTGCTTATTACAATTGTTAATGAAAGTAAACGAAATGATTATAAACTATTAAAGTAGTCAATTATATAATGAATATGAAACTACAAAAAAAAATGATAAATGACTATTGCAAATGATAATTTTTTTTATTACAAATGACGACTAGATTTACATATATACAACTATTAGTAGCTAATTTATAATATCTTATAACACAACCAAATTTTAGTCATATTTCTTTGGTCATTAATTGGTTTCAAACAATGACTAATATATATATAATATATATTATATATATATATATTATATATATATTACTAGCTAATTTACGGTATATTATAACACAACCAACATTTTGCTCATTAATTGGTTTCCTCAGGTGATCATTTAGTAATACATTTTGTTGTATATTTGGTTATTAATTGTGGCATTCAATGACTAAATTAATGACCAATTAATGACTAAATATATTGCTAGACAACAAAATTGAGACAACAAATTAATGACTAAGCTAAAAATGACTAAAAGTTGGTCGCGTTACAAGATATTGTAAATTATCTAGTATTGGTCACTGACCGAAAAATAGTCATTTATATGCAAATTTCATTCGTTTTTTTAGTAACTAATTAGCCATTTTGTACTAGTGGATCTACGAGCACTTGTACATATTATTATAGCGATCTTATGGCCGATTTTTCATAGTTTCTATTATGGTTATATGTTGGTTATATGCATGACTTTATGATGTGCTCTAGCTATGGATGTCTCTCATGATTTGAAAAGTTAATGAATGATTGATGAATGCATGAACTAACAAGTGTTATTGTAGCTAGCTTGAGAGGGAATTAATCCTTCGTGGTTATTTTTAGATGATGTTTAGAATTTATGATCAGATATGCATTCATGACCTATAGCTTACATGTTTGTCATGTGTTTAACGAAATTTATATCTTGCATTAGGCATGTATTGGTCAATATTTGACTCAAGTTCTTTTTTTTAGTATTGTTATCCTTACTGTCATGATTATGGAAAGTTACAGACAGTTCTATGCAGTGGTTTGGAGGCTTTCACGAAAAAGTGGCATAGATCTCGCGACGTATGCACTGAACTAAGGAATTGCGGTCATTACATTGGGAGCCAAGAATATGAGTGCAGTTATAGCCTCTGACCATATGCATGCAGTGTTATCGGTGTGTTGGAGAGTTTCGCTTATGAAAAAGAGTTCTAGCTCAGGATTGATCACCTAGGGTGGTTTGCAAGCTCTTGAGTGTTCTATAGTCCCTCGGAGATGGTTGTAAGTTGTTGGTCAGTCAAGCCCACTTCTATAACTAGAACTCAGAGGTTGGGTCATATCATAGTGACACTCATCTCATGTTTACCTCGGAAAGCCTGTAAAAGTGGGTAAATGTGGGAGGAGGCGTTACACTGAGTCAAATTTAAGGGTGGGATTATTAGGGTGGGTCAGGTAAACTTGATTTATTCAAGTTACTGGATATTTTCGAGCTCCAAATTTATGAAAACCGATGGATTTTTCGTATAGTATTATTCTCTAATATAGCCTATTTAAATGTGGAAAAAGTCCAGGCAAATTTGTCCCAGTGACCAATGGGATCACAAGAAACAATGTCTTTAGAAAAAACCACTTCTCCCAGTGTTTCACGATCCTAGCAACAACATTTTTTAATGATCCTTTTTGGAATAAATTTACTATTTCCCACTTTCTTGTTTAGGTATGGTGACCTCTTAGTGAATTGAACTCAAATACAAAATACTCCAACACCCATCCATAAGGAAGACTCCATCCTATATTATAGCTAAGTAATGAACCTTAATAATAATTGCTAACTACTTAATAAACCATTCTTTATGAGGCCACATTATGTTTATTCCATGTTTGTTTTTTTTTTTTTTTTTTTTTTTTTTTTTTTTTTTTTTTTTTTTTTTCTGGTCAAATGCTAAGCTATTATATTAAGAAAAAGAAAAGGATATTTACAAGAGGTCGAGACCTTTGAGAGCATGTGAACAGCTCTCTGACTGGTTTATCAAGCCAAAAACTGAGATTACAGGCTTTGATACAGTGCCTGTTTCCACCATTACAATTCCAGTGTACAAAATTTAAACATTATAGCCTGGAATTTAGCAAAACATAAACAGAAAAGTGACTAGACAGAGACAAGAAGCCTGATAGAAGATGGAGGCTGGAAGGTGAACACGTGGCGATGGCGCCTGATTCCTGGTGGCATGCTGGACGCAACCCGGGTGGGCATAGTTGACACACGCAATCAAAATAGCAGGGACAGACTGAGCGCGGGTATCCCTCGTAACAAAACTGAAAACCAAAAATCGCAGAAGGATTACCTTACTCCTGCCTTGCTTCTGCATCCGCTTGGTCCTCATTAACCTTCTGCATAGCCTCTGCCTGCTCGGCCTTCCATTCCGCCTCCTCGCGTTCTGGGTCCGGAACAAACTCAATTTCCATGCCTGCCGGAATGTCCTCCAGTCTCAGAATACCCGGAGGGAGAATGGGGTACAAACGACCACCAAAGAAGCGTTCCGGCTTCTTGACATCCTCAGGTATCTTCTTGGCATCTGAACTGTATATTTCCATGTCCATAAGGCTGCAAATCTCTCGGAGAGCCTCAGTCTGCTCCTTGGATTGAAGGCCAGTGCTGTCCTCTTCGAGCTTGCTCTGAGAGGAGGGCAGGTAGGAGCTTTCCTCCTGGCTATCGTTCTGAGAGGAATTGGTCGAGCTAGACCCCTGCTCCTTAGAGATTCCTTTTCCCTTGCCCACTTCATCATTTTCCTCCGAAAAAACCATTGTGATGATTGCAGAAATAATTGGCTTATTGCTGCGATGAATGTAATTGAGTCTTACTGTCTGCACCAAGTTGATGATATCCGAGTCGGATTCATCAACGCCCGGAGAACTGGGCGAGACACAGGCCAACGGTGAGATCCTCTGCGGTGAATGTGCTCCTCTGCCCCCAAATTCCGCCTTCTTACCAGAATGTCTGCCTCTGCTAGGCGAAGCATGACCTCTGAGAGGCATCCTGAAGCTATAAAATTGCAACTGGGTTTTCTGAACAAGCTTCGCCGTGAGGAAATGAGACAATGGGGGCCAAATCTTAAAACAATTGCCACCTCTGAACCAGTTCGGCTTCCTGGACCAGTAAGCGAGATGGCCTCTTTGCTTACTCTCACTTACCCTCCTCTCCTCTGCCCGCAGAGCTTCTTTCTCATGCAAAACAGAGTCGAAAACCCTGGCCTGAACAGGTAAGCCTGTCAAGCTGAACTCATCAAACCCCAACATTCTGTTTGCCGCTGTCTCCATTCCTTGATAACTCGAGCAGAGGAAATGGCATTGAATGCCCTTCAATGCGCAGTTAATGGAATTCATTGAGCTCCGGACAGGGTGCCTTCACGCCGAAGGCTTCGCGTGTCCATCACATGGTCAGCCTCTTACCACTTGTCACCCGCATCCGGGTACTCCTTTGCTTCTAGCTGCAGATCACTGTTAAGGATTTCCTGGAAGGTTGCTCGTTCCGAAGCTGAAGCAATAACCTCAGGGGTGCCTTCCTGATGCTCCTTGCACTGATTTACTCCAAGATTGGCCAAGAAGTCAGCAGCTTTGTTCCCTTCACGTCTGGTGTGCTTGAAAGTGGTGGCTTGGTTGTTCTGAAGCCAGGTTTGGAGAGATTCAAGTCTGGTGGCCAACCTCCAACTCTTACTGACCTTCTGGGCTAGGGATCCTTGCTGAATTTTTATAGCCATGTTAATTAGGATTTGAGAGTCTCCTTCCACAATGAGGGGGAAGAAACTCTGAAGTTGAGCAATTTGAAGTCCTTGCCATAATCCTTCCAGCTCTGCTGCATTGTTAGTGTTCCATCCTATTGAGCCAAAGTAGATTTTTAGAGAGTTTCCCTGAGAGTTTCTTATAGTTCCTCCATATCCTGTGATGCCTGGATTGCCTTTGGAGGCTCCATCGAAGTTGAGGATATAAGTGTTTTTAGGGGGAGGGGACCAGTTGGTGATGGTTTTTGCTACTTTCGTGACAGAGGTAACTATAGCTGAATTGGGAGAGGTGATTTGGAATAGCCAGTTGTTCCAAATTGCCTGCTCTTGATTACTTGAAGGAAAATCCTCCTGGGACCAGCTTTTGAGCGATATAGTTTCCTGAAGGTTCTGCTTGATAATAATCCAAACTTGCTCCATATCCATAGCCTGATCTTTGAACACTCTCCTATTTCTTTCTTTCCATATATTCCACATTACTGTACCTGGGATGAGTTGCCGGAGAGTATTGAGAATCTTACACTGATATGGCTGTTGTGGCTAGGATCGAAGTGTAGTGTTTATGTCACCCTGGACTATTACTTCCTTCTGGCAGCGAAAAGAGACTTTCTCCCATATTCGGCGACTAAGGGGACATAGATGCATAAGGTGAGCTGCTGATTCCTCCTCGATTTTGCAGTTAAGGCATATTGAGGGTCTAGCAAATTTCCTCTTTCTGAGATTATCCCAGGTAAGAATTCTGTTGTGTGTCAGCAGCCATAGAAATGTGGAGATCTTCGGCCATATGGGAGGTTGCCAGATTCACTCCCATATTTTGTCTTTTATGTAATTTCCTTTTATAAGGATATGGTAGGCTTCTTTGGATGTGAAAGTACCTTTTTCTTCATAACCCCAACGTAATGAATCTGGGTCGTCCTCCTTAAGTATTCTTCTCTTTTTTAGCTCCTCTGCTAACGCTTCTTGGGTCTCAGCTGCACCATAAGGTAAGATAGCACTAGCTACCTTCCATTCCCTATGATCTGAGGTATTATTGGTGGTCCAGAATTGATTAATTTTTTCCTGTTGTATGGGATCCTGATTGGGAATGTCTTGGATGATGTTGTTTATGCAGGGTAATTGTTGCCAAGAGTCCGTCCAGAATCGTGCCAAACATCCATTCTTGACTTCCCAAAAGCTATGCTTTTGAATAAGGTCCTTGTTTGTAATTGTGGAATTCCAAATGGATGAACCTTTACTGATTTCTGTCATTCTTACACGCTCCTCCAGAGGCAGATTGTTGGCATATTTCACTGTCCATATTTGTGCCCATTGGGTATCTGGAAATGTTAGCCATTTCCACCAAATTTTGGCTCCCATGATTATGTTACTGTGTTCAGGATCCCGTAGTCCAATCCCTCCTCCAATTTTTGGTAGGCATGCTTTCTCCCACTTGACAAGAGCCCATTTCCTGTTGGGACCAGAGCAGCCCCATAGGAAATTTCTCTGTAACTTTTTAATAGCTTTGAGGACCCATTTTGGAGCTGCCATAATGGAAAATAGGTAAAGCGGCATTGATTTCAGAACAGCTTTGACTAGAACTACACGACTGGCCATATTTAGAGAACGGTGAGTCCAGAGGGATAGCTTGGTTTCTAAATTTTCCAGAAGGGAGGACTAGGAAGAATGCTTCCTGGCAAATTCAAAGAGAGGAGCGCCGAGGTATTTAGAGGGCAGAGAAGCAATTGAAAAACCGAGAATGCGAGCAATGGCCCGCTGGGTGGTTGGGTGGGTATTAAAGAAAAAGATCTGGGATTTGGCTTTGTTTATGAGAGTACCTGAAGCTTTAGAGAAGAGGTTAAGCAGAGAGTTTAGAGTGCGGGCTTCATGGATAGAGGGGTAACCAAAAATCATATTGTCGTCAACGAATTGCTGGTGAGAGACAGTGGGAGCATGGTGGAGGGTGATGCCTTTAAGATCCTGAGCTTGAATGGCATTTTTTATGCAACGACTCAGGCCCTCCACCATAATAATGAAAAGGAAAGGCGAGAGGGGGTCCCCTTGTCTTATGCCTCTAGAGGAGCGGAAAGTTAAGGTCGGAATGCCATTGATGAGGATGGAGAAAAAGGCAGAGGAGATAAGGCTGCTGACCCAACGAATCCACACATTATCAAAACCAAAAGCTTTTAAAACTTTTTGCATGTATTCCCAGCTTATGCTATCAAAAGCTTTCGAGAGATCAATTTTTAGAAGCATACGTGGTCTTTTTGATTGCTTGAGGGAATGGATAATCTCATGGGTGAGTATGATTCCGTCTGTGATTTGACGTCCTTCCACATAGCTCGACTGTTCTGGAGAGATGATGAGAGGAAGCACAGGTTTTAATCGTAACGCAACCACCTTCGAAACAATCTTGTAGATGATGTTGCATAGGGATATTGGTCTGTACTTTTCAGGCTTATTGGACTCCTCTGATTTCGGTATTAAGGCTATGAAAGTAGCATTCAGTCCTGGGTACATCCATCGCATATTGCGAGATTCTTCTACCACTTGCCAGACTTCCCATTTAATAAGTTCCCAGAAGTAATGAAAGAAGTTGGACGTAAATCCATCAGGGCCAGGAGCTTTGCCTGCTTTGAGGGAATTGGCTGCTGTTTCCACTTCCTGCAGGCTTACCGGCTTGATGAGTAGAGAGTTTTGTTCTTCTGTTATGAGACGCGGGATGTGTCTCGTGATGCCTTCTATGGCTTCTGTTCTATTTGCATTTGGCTCCTTGCTCATTTCCTTGAAGTATTGAATGAATTCTTGTTCAATCTCTTCCTGGGTTTCCACTTTTTCTCCCTGAGTATTGATGATTTGTGATATGTGATTTCTCATTCTCCTTTGGACTGTCGATTTGTGGAAGAACTTGGTATTTTTCTCTCCTTCCTTGAGCCATCTGATTCTGGATTTTTGTCGCCATAATATCTCCTCCTGTTTCTCCCTTTCTAGAAGTTTGCCTTCCATCTCTTGTTCTTTGTGTGCTAATTCTTCTGAGCGTCCCTCTGAAATGATTTGTTGTTGCAGATTTTTTATTCCTTGTATGATACACTCTTTCTCTTTTAGAATGTGGCCAAAGGTGTTTGTGTTCCATCTTTTGATTTCAGCTTTGAGCATCTTCAGCTTTTGTTGGAATCTTGCCATTTTGGTAGGCGCAGTTGGGTTGCTATTTTTCCAAGCATTCTGAATGAACTCCTTAAATTCTGGGTGAGTGATCCAGAAAGCTTCAAATCTAAATGGTCTTTTTATGCTATTTCCCGGCCGATTCCAATGTAGTTCTATTGGCCAATGGTCAGATCCAGAAAAAGGTATTATATGCACTGTAAACTCTCCACCAAGATGGACATCGTTGTCAGATAATAGAAATCTGTCCAGACGGGACGCAATTTGTAGAGGGGCAACCCGCTTGTTTGTCCAGGTGAATAGGCAATTTGCAGTTGGAATATCGATCAACCAGTTATGTTGGATGAAATCCTTAAGTAAGGTGCCGTCTCTATTGATCCTGCATCTGCCTCCTTTTTTTTCCTCCGTTGTGGCTATCATGTTGAAGTCGCCTCCCAGAATCCAAAGCGGATGCTGCCTATTAGCGTTGAGCTGAGATATATTGTCTAGGATAGCTGCTTTCTGAGGGCCTTCTTGAGGGAAGTAAACATTAGTTAAATGGCCATGTATATTTGTGCCCCTTATATGAAAATCTGCTTGAATGTGATTTTTGTTTGCATGAGTATTATTTAGTTGAATTTTCCCTGCATCCCAGAGAATCGCCAATCCTCCTGAGGCGCCTTGAGCATCTACCATAGTGACTTGTCCCCCTGGCCAGGCTGTGGCTGCTATCCTTTCCAGGGTTATTGAGTTACATTTTGTTTCCTGTAGAAACAGGATGGTTGGTTTGTCTTCCATGATCAAGTTTTTGAGTAGTTTTCCTTTCCTGGGGCTGTTCAGCCCTCTAATATTCCAGGAGATTAGCTTCATTGAGAAACTTTGGGGTTGGTGTTGAAATATTTGGTGAGTTTGGCATATCTGCCTGACTCCACCAAAACTTCTCCAATCTTGATTGTTCTTTCTAGAGCAGTCTTTCTGCCTCTTTTTTTGCTGTCTTTGTATATAAATTTGCCATCCCATTGGCTGCCTGTCTGGATTCCAAGTGAGTATTTCTTTTGGGCCCTTTTCAAAATTTCTACTAGATTGTCCACTTGTGTTTCGGGGATTTTATCGAAGTTACTTGATTTGCATGCTTGCTCTAGTCCAAGGAGGTCAAGTTCCCCCACATCGATTGATTCACTGTCATCATCCATGAGCTGTACCTCCTGCATGTGACTTTCTGCTTCTTTTCCTTTATCCTTTGTGTGGGATGGGTTATCTATCTCCATATCCGGATTAGTCCAAGTCTCTGTATTTGGCTGTTCTTTACCACCTTCTTGGTTCTTCAGTAGTGCTTCTGGCTTGTTGGATTTGGCTTTACCACCTTCTTGGTTCTTCAGTAGTGCTTCTGGCTTGTTGGATTTGGCGGTTTTTGAGTTCGATCCAGGAATGTCCGGTTGGTCTTCTTGCGCTAACGTTTCAAAGCTGTTGCTTGTTGACGGCTGAGATTTCGATGCCATCTCTGTTTTCCCTTTTTGAGCAGCTGGATTCTTTTTATGTCCCCTTCTTCGATTTGTGACTTTGGTGAACCCATCCTGGGTTGGAGAATCTGGTTTGCTTGAAACATCAGTCTTGATATTCAGAGGACAATCTTGGAAGAGATGTCCCAGAGTATGGCACCGCCTGCAGCGAAACGGGACGTGCTCGTAGTCTAGGACTTGGATCCAATCATGATCTTCATGAAATAAGCGTATTGTGTCTGGAAGAGGCTGTTTTAGGTCCATATAGACACATATTCTGGCATAAGAGGCATAGGTGGTATATCTTCTAGCTTTTGTTTCTTCGGCCACTTTGACGAAGTCACCCAACGCTGATCCTAGAGCTTTTAACGAATCCTCTCCCCAGTACTCCCAAGGGAGTGAGTATAAGCGGATCCAGACTGGGGCATAACTTAGATCTTCCGTATCTGGGTTGAATCTGGCTTTCCATTCTCTGAGGAAAAGCCCTGTCGAGTTGAAAAAGTAAGGCCCGCCCTCAAATACTCTGTTTCTATCTTCAAGACAGTTGAAGATGGCTGTAAAGAAGCCTTTTGGTCCTATTAAGAGGGTTATTTCGCCTTTGGGTTGCCATGTTCTATTTATCCAGAGTCTTAGAGCCCTTTCTGTGGGCCAAAGTCCCATAAATTTGCCAATGAGGGGTCGATCTTGCATAAACTGAATGCGGGCATTTATACAATGGCTGGGTAATTCTACTTCAGGCCTGCAGGCTGCTACAGGTTTACAGGTAGAAGATTTTACCTTATTGGCTGCGTTGCTGTTGATATTATTCATGGTTTCCTCAGCTGTCCTATTGAGGGTTGAGTCATCATCATTGGTAAGCTCTGGTCCTTGCGGGTTGCTGCCGTCCTGCATTTCTTTGTCGCCTTCCCCCAGCGGGGGGTCCATTATTGAGTTGCGCCCAGACACCGTCCAGGCAGAAAGCTGCCACAGTCAGGCCGGTCCGACACAGATCAGAACCGCCTGCCGCCGCAGGTCAGTGAAAACCCTAGCAACGTATCGTGGTCATGATCACCTTGCTCCGGTTCTCAACGCATCTTTATTCCATGTTAACTAGCTAGTGGACATTATTTTTTTTTAACATCCTTAATCAGCCTAATCCACTTTACATTGAATGATTGTCATAACTATTCCATTACTACTCTAGTGGGCCCTTTGAACCCCTAATTACAACCCTAAGAAGGATCCCAACATCTTACCATCATTGAATATGGAGTTCTATTCTCCTCATTAATAGAAGGAAGGTATTCCTTTCTCTACCCCACAATTCCTCAATGACCCTCTTCCCTTATAGTGGAAGCAAAAAGAGTGCAAGATCTCTATTTTTCTATTTTTCGAATGATTTGGAGGAGGCCAATTGGCTCAAGCAAAATTACAAGGTATATTGGTGTTTGTTTTTATGGGCATTCTATCCATGTTTTCCCCCTAAAAACCATCCCATTTCCTCTTTTTTCTTATTAACAAAGCCCCAACCAGCTAGAGGCTTTTCATGACCATAATTCCATGGGGTTCCCTTTTCAATGACATGGATAGCCATAATGGTTTCACACAAGTTCCTTTGTGAACAAAGAGAGAAAGAACATTCAAAATGGGAGGATGAAGAATGTTAATGGGAGATGAGTTATTTTAGTCTTTATTTAGGAGTTTAATAATGATCTATGAATGAGGGTGAATAATAGTTTTTCCTCGAGAGTTTGGATGAGTTTAAGTGCCCCCTTCTTAAATATGAAGAAATGTTCAAAATACCACCTAAGTACAAAGTGGATGACATATTAAAATAAAGAAACATGGGAAAAAAAGGTTGTATTTCAAAGAACAAGTGTTAAAGCATATCTTCTATACACTCCATTTCTCTTCCTAGTATCATGATCTCGATTTTCCATATTCTTTTTCAAACAACTTTTTTGATGAATAATATATTATTATATATTTTCTTTTAATTCATCCATTTTCATTACACATAATCATAAAATTGGCACAATAATTTTAATCCACTGTAAAAACTCACATAGATTCACTAAATTTTGACCTTATCTCCACTAAAAACTTTTATTCATACCCTAAATGAACTATAATTATAATAGTAGTGAAATCTTTTTAAAAAATTATAGTAGTGATAGCGATTATTGAGATGTAATTGTGCTTTGAAAATGAGAAAATTATCGGAACCTTTTGAACGTTTGGGCTTCCAAAGTAGTGGGGTTAATTGAGTTCACTTTTAATGTTTAATAATAACTATATTTATAAAAACCAAATTAAAATTGAATCCAATACACTTTTTTAACCTTTTGAACATTTGGGCTTCCAAAGTAGTGAGGTTAATTGAGTTCACTTTTAATCTTTAATAATAATTGTATTTATAAAAACCAAGTCAACATTGAATCCAATACACTTTTTTAAATAAACGCTAAAGCATGGTTTCCAATACAACCAACCGTTTCCAATACAACAAACCACTTTTTATTTGTATTTGGTTGTAATTTTGGAAATTATGTAAAAAAAAAATAATAAAAAAATAAGAATTTAAATATTTAAATAATTTTTATTATTTTAATTTTCATCAAGACATTCTTGAATGATGGATCCCTGTTGGCATTTGAAACGTTGATGAAAAAATAGTTATTACTGTGGGTTCTTTGGCTTCTAAATTAAAATATATAACCCACAGAGGTCTTAAATCCAGAATTTTTTATTATTTTTTTAATAAATAAAAAAAAAATTATAATCATATTTAATAAAATAATAATAAAACCAATTTGGATATGGATAACTAACTAACCAAAAAAATTAACCCCGCGGCAACAAAATCCCCACCAAATATTTGATTTTGTTAAAGAGAACAATTTGGTCCTTGGGTACCCCATAGGAAAATTAACTATTCTATTCTATGAAGAATATTTTAATTTTATAACTTTAACTTTATTGCAACGAAGTCCCCACCTACGTGTAATAAAACATATCTGTTAACTCTTTCCCTACACCTAAGAATATAATACATGAATTAAAACTGGCATATGATACTCTATCAATTGTGATATATTATTCGATACGGTTTATTACGCTTAAGAATATAATAACCAATTCAAAGCTCACTTATTTGATATTTAAGTTAATTATTTTAAGTTAATTGAAAGTGAAATTGATAACCTGCAAAATGTCGCGTACGCATGTCAGTTCCGCGAAGACAGAACAGAGTAATTTGAAAAAAATATTGTAAACTGTTATCAGCTACATAGGTGAATTAAAAAATGTGTTGTTGACCAAACTATTAATAAAGTTTTTAATTAAAAAAATGTGTTGTTGACCAAACTATTAATAAAGTTTTTAATTAAATGATAATAATAATATATGGATAAAGTTAAGATATTGATTTTGAATTAATTATGTGTAATAAATATTTTTAAATAATAATTTAAAAAAGCATTATTAAATAATATTTTTTTATAACTAATAATAAATAATATTTTAATTAACAATAAATAATAATTTTAAACTAATAATAGAATAATTTAAATAAACAATAATTTAAAAAAATTAAAGATAAACAATTTGAAATAAAATAATAACTTTCCAATATTATGCATTATTTTTAAATTATTGTTTGTTTATGGATTGGTTTTAGTTCATCACAGATTTCAGGCTTGACCCGTGGCTTGAGAAATCCTGATCCACAGGCATCTAAGCCATCAAAATCACCCAAGGACTGTACTGAGCCTCAGACTTAAATAAACAATTCATTTGGTTTAAAATATCAAAAAATGGAAACCACGTCAAAATTGCAGCATGCTATTTTGCACCACGAGTTTCAAAAATCTACAAAGGTAGAGGGCTTGACCACAAAGATCCATTTGCAGTCTTAAAAGCAGATATTGCAACTTATTCACAGCTAGGTGAAGTCCTTATACTGGGTGATTTCAATGCCAGCACTGCAAGTGAGCAAGCTAGCATTGTTTGCTGTAAAGATGATTGCAACCCTATTTGGCTTACAGAAGAGAGTAATCATTAGTGGAAAAGAATTTCAGAGGACAAGGGCTACAATCTCTTTGGTGAACAATTGCTTACTCTATGTGAGGCCTTTGATTTAGTCATTTGTAATGGCTTGACTAGATGGGAAAAGTTTGGTAATTTCACTTGCAATACTTACAATGGAGCACGTGTAGTAGATTATGTAATTTGCTTGCATGGTTTGTGTGAGAAAATGGAGGAAGTCTTGATTGGAGATCAACTGTGGGACCTAAAATCAGATCATAAGCCAATTTATTTATGTTTCTCTTGGACTAGAAAGAAACAATTAGAGTAAAAAATTCAGCATGTCTAGCAAAACCTCCCACAAGGCAAAATTCTTTTGACCCTAGAAAATTGTAATACCTTCAAAATGACACTAGAGAGGTTCTTCGAGAAGGAGAAAATCACATTTCGCAACCTTCATAGTCATGAATTAACACATTTAATTCAATGTGCACTTGCAAAGTACAAAAGAGAAAAAATTAAGAAGTCTAAAACAAATTGTTTTCCGGTTAATGCTTGGTTTGACGAGGAATGCAAAAAGGCAAGGAGAATGTGGAAAGAGTCAAACAAGGGTAACATAAAGCTCAAAGCTTACAAGCAGTTATTAATAAAAAAAAAAGACCAATTCCATAGTTTCAAGGAGGGAAGAACTAATCTTCCTCATGAAAAATAATCACAAATTATTTTAGAAGGAGCTCCAAATGAAAAAGGAGACAAACTGGAAATAGTATTACAACTTCTAAATGGTTTGACTATGCAACAAACTCTATGAGCAAGATCCCAAGGGTGACCCTCCCCCCTGGGTCAATACTAATACTGAACTCTTCATGATGCAAGAGGTAGAGATGGGTATCAAGAAGTTGGGTGTTGGAAAAGCCAAGGACTTAGCTGAAATCCAAGCAAAATATCTAAAGTGGGGCTAAAAAATTCTTGCAACTCACATTACAAAAATTTTCAACAACATCGTACAACAGGGGCTCCCCAAAGATTGGACAACTAGTCTAGAAATACCTCTTTTCAAGAGAGATGACGTGAATAATACCTCCAATTATAAGACCATCATGATAAACCCTTTGTTTGCAAAGCTATTTGGAAACATGCTAAAAAAGAAAAATAGCAAGTGGGCAAAAGAAAGAGATAAGCGTGCTAAAGGGCAAGTAGGTTTTAGACCTAAACATTCCACAGTTGATCATTGTATAACTTTAAGGCACATCATTAAAAAAAATTGGGAGAAAAAGGAAGAAGTCTTTTGTTGCTTTGTTGATTTCAGAAAGGCGTTTGACTTGGTTCCTAGGGATAAACTTTGGCACAAAATGGAGGAACTTGGGGTTCTTAAACATTTGAGAGCAGCTATGCATAGGCTGTATGAAGAGGTGAAAGTCAAAATTAAAACTTCAGCGTGAATTTTTGAAAGTTTCATAAGCGATATCGAGGTCAAGCAAGATTTCCCACTATCTCCTACCCTTTTTGGTTTATATATTGACAAGTTTGAGGAGTGGTTAAATTCGCAAGGGGGTGATGGTATCTATTTGGGCAAGTTTGTTATAAGACTTCTTTTGTATGCAGATGACCTTATTCTGCTTGCTAAATCGGCTCTTGGTTTGCAAGAGCACTTACTATCCCTTGAGCATTTTTGTAGAAGTATGGGGATGCAAGTTAATATCAGCAAAACGAAAATAGTGGTTTTCTCTAAGAAAAGAAAACATAACCGACATAAGTTCTACTTTAAAGACAACATTCTGGAAGAAGTTGCGGATTACAAATATCTCGGAATTGAATTCAACAAAAATCTAAGCTGGAATGGTTGTAGAAAGAAAAGAACTTTGGGGGGTTGGAAAGCATTTTATGCTGTTCAAAATAGGTGTAGAGAGGCAGAGTTATGGGACTGGAAAACCACTCAAACTCTTTCTAGGCTTCTAGTGATTCCGATGATTCTCTATGGTTGTGAACTATGGGCCAGCAGTACATCCGACATGAAGTAGAGACAAATTGAGAAAATTCAGAAGCGTTTGATTACAAATAAATTCAAGATTAAAAGTGCAGTTCCTTATGCTATATTGTTAAGTGAAACAGGGACTTCTCCTATTGAAGCAATTTATATGGTGTGAGTCATAAGGTATTTAAAAAAAAATGAGCAAATGGAAGAGGGTAGATGGACTAAGGTTGTCTTTAATGACAGATTGTGCAAGAGAAAAAAATACTTGGATGCAACAAAATAAAAAATAGCTTAGTAAATGGGGTATTTGCTTGAACACGTGTCCCATAAACAACAAAGAGATAAAAAATCTTGTTATGGAAAAGTTCCACAAGCTTAATTGGGATAAGGAGCTAGGAAGAAAGAAAAAGTACTATTTTGAAGTGTTTAATCTCACCTATAGTCATCAACCAAAAGCATACATATATGCCAATATCTCTTGGAGAGCCAAAATTCTTACTGCTCAGTTAAGGATTAATTCTCATCAACTCCATTATGAAACAGGGCACTGGAAAAGACCAAAAGTGTGGGAGGAAAGTGTATGTATTTTTTTGTTCTTATGGAAAAGTGGAATAGAAAAACATTTCATTTTAGAATGTGAGACCTTCAAAGACAACATGAAAAATTATGCAAATATGCCAATAGCTAGCTCTTAGGATAATCTGTTTAGCGAGGGGTTTGTCGAGAAGCTGGGAGCATTTATTTTGAAGCTTCACAGAAAAAGGGCCAAATACATCAAGCAAATGAAGAAGTAATTTGTCCCATAGGCTATCTTTAGCCTCGTGGACGTTAAAATATTTTCTTCTTCTTCTTCTTTTTCTTCTTAACATAACTGAATTTTTGCCCACGAAATTTCCATTAACTACACCCCATAACCTGTTATTCTATGCCCTGTAGGCTTTTAAATAATGATTTAAATGAGCTAATTATAATTATTTATTATAAATAAATAAAGTAATTAAAATTAAATAAATTGCTATATAATTAAATAATAATTTCAAATAAACAATAATTTCAAATTAACCAATTATAATGAAATAAATTAACTAATTTTAATTAAAGAAATAATTGTTTATGTAATCAATTAACTAATTAAAATTATATAGATATGGTAGTTATACATCGTATTGTAATAAACTATTAAAATTAAAATTACAGAATAAAGTGGAAATTGTAAAGAAACAAAAGAAAAAAATATATATATTTTTAGAAAGGAAAAAATTATTCTAATAAAAAGAAGAAAATATCAAAATAAAATTATTCAAATTATAGTATGTTAATAATATTATTAAGAAACAACCTCTGGATGGGGTGATTAATCTTTCACACACCAGGCACATGAGAGGCCCTTGGGGTTAGCCCCTCCTCCACACGGTCATTAAAACAACACTCATGTGTTGTTCCTGCATTCACTCCACTCGAGTCACGATCTTTCTAGCACATTCAATAGTTAAATTCAAGGGTATGCAAGCGTTCTTCTCCAATCTGGAAGTTTGGGTGATGAATTTGGGTTGGGAGGAGAATAGAGGTGTGCAAGACAAGTTCTATGGAGACTCACTAGGGTCATGGCCTTTGTTGAACAATGAAGTGGAAGCCATTTTTGTTTCAGTTTGGGTTGGATTCGGCCTTTTGGCCTGCCCTTGAGATCCAGGCACTGTAGTGGGTAGGCGATTGAGTCGACTCCACGCCATTTTTGGGACATCCTGCTACAGGCCTCTAAAAAGAAAGCAGAATCTCCTGGATCTCCCCTCCGTTGTGTGGGGTAATGTATCCGTGTTCATAATTGATTCTACATGTCATTATCATTAGATGGCTCTGTTATTGCTTATTTTTGGTCACTCTGTTGTCGATTCCTAGGTAGAAGTTACCTCTGGTTTCTATTCGTGCGGGGGTGTTACACTAGTCTCTGGTCACTATTGTTGGTTGTTTGGGTTCCCATTCGAGGTCCTTGTTATTATATTACTTTTTCTGCAAACTTGGGGTTGTGTTGTTTGTGGGTCAATTGATTGGTGGGTGGTGTCTATTTAGGACAACTCTTCAGTGTGGGCAAACACTTGCCCTTCTTGTTTCAAAGTTTGTAGGTTTTGGGTTCTGGTTTATACCCATTCGGAGTATCAATTTCTTGGTCTTTATTATTGCAACTCCTCTTGCAAGTTCCTTGAAGGCTTTCTCTTGACCTTACTTATTAGTCGTTTGGCACCTCCTGCCAAACACATTATGCCTCACCAATGGGGCCAACCACGTCGCAAACGAGGTCAACAATTCCATGCAGGGTGTCCTGAGACAAACCATAGCCCATCCTCCGACAACTCGACTAGTTGAGAAACTCGTGAAACTGCAGTTATCTCTCCAACTCACTCTCCAGGTCACATAGTGGGGCCTGCTTCCATGGAATCCATTGCAAAGTAGCATCAGAATATCCAAATCAATATGGATATTCTCAGGGACCACAGGTATGAAGATCACAATGAAATTGTGCCTTATCTCAGTGAGATCCAATATAGCCAAAATGAAATTATGGAATAGTTGGATAGCCTTTGTCGCACAGATGACCACCTTTGCATCTTGAAAGCACAAGTGGAATACATTGATTTCCATAGGTATGATTGTGTTGGTTATTTTACAGCTTCCCCTGTAAGCTTGCCCCACCACCCTTCTTGATATGTTGTTGTCAGTTCTGGTCTCTTTTTTGTTTTCTCCTAGTATGTTATGGCTACAATGCCTCCTGGAAATAAAATTTGTAAAGTGTCTTCTATGGCATCCTCTAGGCCCTAATATCAACAAGCCTGGTCAGAATGAGAGAAAAGGGGTTGTTGAGGCTAATTTTGTAAGTTATGCTTTTTTGAAAATATCATGAAATTTTTTTGAACGATAATTTTTTTATTTATTAAGAAGCAACATAGATTTATCTTAACTCCGAATCTACTAAGTACAAAAAAGAATCAAATATTTTAAGGTGAAACCCTTTCTTCAAGTTTTGGACTAAAAAAAATGGCTGACATCTTGAGAGATTTGATCCTCTTGTTATTTTATAAATCTAGAATTAAGATGGATCTATGTTGATTACACATACAACTAGTGCAACTATATAACTTAAATGGGTAGTAAATGTTGATAAGCATCAATCCATAATAAACATTAAAATGATTATTTCATTATATATCTCAAGTTGATAAAATTAAAAACCCCAAGAATTAACTAAATTATAACTTTATTTATAATAATATTTATTATTTTTAATGATAAAAAGAATTAATTAGGCTGATAGGCGTACCTATTTTAAACTGACATTGAATGTACTTATTTTCTTTTGATAGAGCCTTCGATGACTCTGATTTCACAAAGTCCTTTTCTCTTGTGCATTTCATTTTCATAAACATGTTTAATTTAATAATCAAATTGAAATTGAATCCCTTCATCTATTCATTTTCCCACGTGGTTGGTTGTTGCTTAAATCCACAAACATAGCCAAACGAGTTTTAAGTTTTGTGTGCTTGGAATGGTGGAGGAGGGATTAATTCATTATATCCCCTCCAATCCCCCAGACTCTCCTGATATCCACCTTTGCATATACGTTCTGTATTGTGACTTGCCGTTTTGATATAAAGGTTGATATCAGTTTGTAGGCAGTCATTTCTTTGCAGCAAAAGCAAATAGCAACAACAAATACACCATTTCTCCTTTCTTCTCTTCTTCATTGGTCCTTCCTTATCATTTCCTCACAAGAGGACGGCACTCCAAGACATCACCTGCATTTTCACATCCTGAAGCTCATCAATTCAATATTTCAAATACAACCATTTCTATTGCTAAAAATAATAATCCAAAAGAGTAATACGACCATTTATATCACTAAAAATAATAATCCAAAAATGTAAGCATCTAAATGGACGACTAAAGAGACATGGAGTTTCCATTCTCGTTATCACCATCTATTCCAACAAACATAATTTCAAATTAAATTGGGATCAATATTTTCTTGATCACATTGTATTAGTTTGTTAGCTTCTAAATTATACCTCTGAGATGTGTTGATACAACTGTCAGCTCATTTTCTAATCGGTTTTAATTATTTTAATCAAATTTAAAAAACAGTTATAATGATAAATGTTAATGAAATTTAAAGAATGGTTGTGATGATAAATGTTACTTAAATTAATTTTAAAAATTAATAATTTTAGATATTCAATTTCCAAGAATGCTGAGGAATCCACTTAAGATTTTTCAACTATTAATCTAATGATTTAAAGAGAATACACCTATCAGCATATATCAACCACATTTTATTAATGTAGTTGCACTAGTATATAAGTTAAACATTTATACATTTAAAGAAAACATGTAACACTAGCAGTTGCACCATATGTTGCAAAAGAAACTTCGTAAGGCAATAGCATATAGCACTAATTAATTCTTTTTGGACAATTGTTAAAAGAAAAAAAATACCAAGAAAAGACAAGGACCATGCTACAATATCTTACTGCAGTACTTCTTCTTTGAGGCTTGCAAATCATGAGGCCTATATTGAAGTTAAAGGCCTTGTCTGATTATGCCAACATGAATAACTCATAAATAATGAAATAGATCGTGATTTGCTACCTTTGAAATTAGAGGCCATTTTGATACAATCCTTCCATATTTCATCTTGATCACTTCCTCCTGCTATAGACAACCTTAATGAATAGAAATATTTTTTTTTTATAGTTTGAAATATGTGTCTACAAAGGACTATAACAATTTTGTAAATAAATTCTGAATTTCTATGTGAATTAAGATCTACCCTTGAATAAAGTAGCACATATATCCAATTTGGAAATTGAACCCAAAAATAACGTCAACTACACCTCTTCTTGACAAATTTTATAGTGTTTTTCTTTTGAATGTTGACTCACATCTGTGGTATTTCCTTCATGATCCTTGAAACTGTTCAAAAGCTCACATTACTATTTACCACTAATCTCCTTGGTGTCTACCATGTTCTTGTTTTAATCCAAGACATTCTTCTTAGGTAAATCTAACCCATGTCATGTAGTTGAAAATAATGTAGATATCATTCAACAACATTTAAACTATTTTATCTTGAAAATCACGAAGGCGTGGTCCATAAGCACCACAATGACAATATTGTTTTTTTACATCAAAATGCCACACCTCACCTTGGTTTTAAAATAATGGACACAAAATTTATATAGCCTACTTTCATTGTAGACAAGAAACATAGGGATAAATTTGAAAAAAAAAATTGGATGAAGAAAAAACATGCATGTGGAAATTGCACATATTGACCTTTGTGGTGCCATGAAAATTTAGTCATTGGAAAGTCCAAACTATTTTATGACACACATCAACAATGCTACAATGAAATTTTACTATAATACTGCTTCCTTGAGCCTTAAAGATCATTAGGCCTATGTTGAAGTTAAAGACCTTATCTAATTATGCCAATATGAATGCCTCGTAAAACAAGAAATAGATCTTGATTTGCTACCTTCAAAATTAGAGGTTGTTTTGGTACAGTTCCTCCATATTTCTTCTTGATCACTTCCTCCTGCTATAAGCAACCTTAATCAGTACATTTTTTTTTTTATAGTTTGAAACATGTCTTTACAAAGGACTATAACAATTATATAAGTAAATTTTTAATTTCTATGCGAATTAAGTTCTACCCTTGAATAAAACCACACATATCTACAATCTGGAAATTGAACCCATGAAGAGCATCAACTACACCTCTTTTTGAGAAAATTGCCTATGTTTCTCTTATGACTGTGGAGTCACCTCTTTATTATTTCATTCCTAATCCTTGAAACTATTCAAAATATCACATTTCTCTTTACCACTAATCTCCTTGGTGTCTTCCATGTTCTTGCTTTAATCCAACAAATTATGCTTAAGAAAATCTAACCCATGTCATGTAGTTAAAAATAATGGAGAGATCATTCAACAACATTTAAGCCGTTTTATCTTGTAAATCAAGCAAGTGTGGTCCATGAGCACCCTAATGAAAATACATGTTTTACATCGAAAGATTCACCTTGGTTTTAAAATAATGGCCCCAAAAGTTATATAACCTACTTATCTATATGACTGGTAAAAACATGAAAGAGTTATTGTAAATTTTGCATTTTAGACAATAAACATAGGGATAAATCTAACAAAATAGTTTGATGAAGAAAAAACATGCATGTGGAAATTTCACATAGTGACCTTTATGGTCCCATGAGAATTTAGTCATTGGCAAGTCTAAATTATTTTATGACATCCATCGATACCCTTCCAAGAAGAAATTGGTTGCGCTTTCTCAAGTACAATTCATTAGCTCTGAAGTCAAACCCATATATTTATACATCATAAAATCGAACAATATTAGATCAAAGCATGCATAATATAGAAAGCTTTCTTAAAACATTTTGAAGCTAAAATAAATCTACAATGTGACAATTTATAATCAATGAATCAGTGGTCCCATGTGAACCAATAAAAAAGTACGTTGGCTCAAGGTTGTCTCAAATTACTATGTGTGTGTTGTAAATACTTAGTTCATCACCTAGCAATGGAAACAAGGAGATAGAAAGATATAAAGTAAGAAAATTCTATGCTTCCTTTCTAGGCAAAGAGAAATTGATGATGAAGTGGATGTGATGTTGTGATGTATTGTGTATCAGGAAGGACACAAAATTAAATAGTTTATATAGCATGTTGAGTTTGGCCTCTAAACAAGTAGTTTTATGAAAGTTGTTTTAAAACTTTAAAAGATGAGTATTGATAGTAAACAAGGAAAGAAAACAATAGAACTTGAAGATCTAAATGGTTTAAAGTTTACATAGCTTGTTCGATTTTTCCTGTAAGCAAGTGAGCAACTATATGAAAAATGTTTTAGAACTAAGTATTTACAACACACGTAGAGTAATTTGAGACAACCTTGAGGAGTTTTTTGTAAAATTTCCCTCCATCCAATAGATACTACAGATCCTTCTTAAGAGACAATATATTCTAGTTTATAACCTGATCCATAATCACATAAAAGGGCTAGAGATGTTACAAGAGAAACACATGAATTTTTCTCAAGAGCTGGTGTAGTTGATGCTATTCTTTCATTCAATTTCTAGATTGGAGATGTGTGCATTTTTATTCAAGGGTAGATCTTAATTAACATAGAAATTTAAAATTTATTTACAAATTTTTGTTGTCCTCTGTAGACACATGTTTCAAAAAATAAAAAAATTACTTTGTACTGATCAAGGTTGTCTATAGAAGGCGGAAGTGATCAAGAAGAAATATGGAGGAATTGTACCAAAACAATCTTTGATTTCGAAGGTAACAAATCACGATCTATATCTTTATTTATGTGGTATTCATGTTGGCATAATCAAATAAGGTATTTAACTTCAACACAACCCTCATGATTTATAAAGCTCAAGGAAGCAATATTGCAGTAAGATTTCATTGTATCATGGTCCTTGTCTTCTCTTAATATTTATTTTTATCTTTCAACAGTTGTCAAAGAAGCACTAATTAGTGTTATATTGCCTTACAACACTTGCATTAATTAGTGTCAATTGCTAGTTTGTGACACCACTACAATTAAGTAAGATATGTGCACTTTTTTTAAGGTAATGCTAACTTTTTTATATATATAACATGAATATTAATTTATGCAATATTAATATTAATATTTTAATTTAAATATTTCATTCAATTTTTTTTCTATTTTAAAATTTATAATAAAGTTTTCTCCGCAAAGTGATTGGAATTATTTATATATAAAATTGAGACGAAATATTTATAAATGATTATGATCTTGGATTAAGGGAATATTTAAGCATGGAATATTAATCAATTATTACTATCTTGGAAGAAGCAAAACTCTCAACATGAAATATAGATCAATTATTATTTATTATGGCCTTGGAACAAGGCAAGACTCAGTTTGGCTTTCATGAGAATCAATAATTTTGATAACATTAGTTTCCTTCTCTTATGCTTTACCAAATCCTCGACCATTAACTGTCATTTTCACTGTCACTGTAGTAAATTCTAGGAGTTATTGACTAAATGGTGACTGGGTGTATTCTAAAGATGTTAATTGATCTAAAACCCACAACTACTCTCATCTCCTAACCAACCCCAAAAAAATCAAAAGATTAAATAAATGCATCTATCTCATTTGTATACATTCTTTCTATAGTTTGTCCGTGTTACATCTAGTAATATTATATTTCTTTGCCTAAATGAAGTTGCCTTCTTGTTGCAATATGGATATATGCAATTGCCTTGTTGTTGCAATTTTAGTTTTTTTATTATTTTTTACTTCAAATTAGTTATATTTAAACATTTGTGAGAAAAGTGACTAGTAAATATATGATAACTTGATATATGTTATACTTTGTATCATATGGAGCTCACATGTGAGTACATATTGTCTATAATCATGTCATGTGAGTACATTTTGTCTATAATCATGTTCATGTCCTTGTTGAAGATTATTCGGTTCTCTATATGGAGTGAGGTAGATGTTTATTTTCATTGTTGTAGGCATGCTAGTTGGGATTTCATCATAATGTCAACCTTAGTAGCTAGTAAACACTGCTTAGTTTAAATATAGGTAAATTGGAGTCTAGACTAGCATTGTAATGAAACTTTATAAATTTAATTAGTGATACCTTTCAGTCTAGAAATCTACTTTTTAGTAGCTATTATTTATGTTGTACCAACTTAGGAATGTAATCTAGCAATACAAAAATCTAGGTGCAATTGTGCAGCTAGCAGGTGCCTTAAAGCTATGTTTTCTACAAATTATTTAATGTATATTATTGTTATACACAATCTTACATAGTTATGTATTAAATAAATCTTTAAGATAAATTAAGCATTATAATTGGGCAATCTAAATAATTGATATAACATCTCAATCACATTTGAAACAAAAAATAAAATAAAAAATCACACATACTTTAATACATCAACAACATACATTTTGCAATTAATTAACTTAGCTCATGTCTATAGGATTTCTAAAATATTCTAAAATCTCTACAACCAATTTGTTCTATGCACTACTCCACAAAGAAGTTAAAATAAAAATAAACATGCATATCATATTACAACTCACTGCTTTTTTTTTCATTTTCTTTTTAATTTAAAAGAACATTATATTTTTTGTAAGTTTGGTGGTACATTTCCTTTAATTTTCATAAATAAAGCAGGTTACATCCATATGTCTAAGAGTTAGGTGGCCTTAAACTACCTAGAGGGAGACCGAAGCTGTTGGCCAGCGAACTGGAAAATATGCCATCCACGAACAAAAAGTGATAAGTCTAACCAGCCACGCTATGTAAACCTGAGAGTCTTTGTACTTCCTATTTTCTAAATAACTATAAAAATAATTACTAATAATCCTAAAACTTTGGGTTTGAATCATGCAAAAAGAAAAACAAGGATGCACTGTCGCTACTTATCAACAGCTAAATCCACTGGAGTAGGATCGTTCACAGTGGAACCTGACAGCTCTGTGTGGTGTATGCAAGGGATATGCTCCTCAATTCGGCTTAGTCGACCACTCTACTGTTGTAATTGAAATAGAATTTTTTGAAATTCTTTAGTATAGTCTTAATGACCTTAAGGGGCTACATGCATGTCAGGAGGAAAACGTTCTATAGATTCTGCCAGAATAATCTTCATCATCCAAAACATATGGATGGTTTTCTTGTATTGAGATGATCTACCACAAGTGTGGTTTGGGTCCAAGATCATTGCTTACCACTCATCCATATCCAATTCAAAATCATCCTTGGTTTGTCGGATCTCAGCTATTGCTTGACCAGATTGGAGTTGCTAGCATGGTATGCTTAAGTCACATCCTAAATTATACAAGAGGGATGCTTGCACACAATTTTTTGTCTAAATGGTGACTGGGTGTATTCTAAATACGTTTATTGATATAAAACCCACAACTACCCTCATCTCCTAACCAAGCCTATGAAAATCAAAAGATTAAATAAATTCATCTGCCTCATTTGTATACATTCCTTTTATAGTTTGTCCCTGTTACATCTAGTAATATTATATTTCTTTGCCTAAATGGAGTTGTGTTCTTGTTGCAAGATGGATATGTGCAATTGTCTTGTTGTTGCAATTTTAGTTCTTTATTATTTTTTACTTCAAATTAGCTATATTTAAAGATGTGTGAGAAAAGTGAATAGTAAATATATGATAACTTGATCTATGTTATAATTTGTATCATATGGAGCTCACATGTGAATACATCTTGTCTATAATCATGTCATGTGAGTACATTTTGTCTACAATCATGTCCATGCCCTTGTTGAAGATTATTCAGTTCCCTATATGGAATGAGGTGGATGTTTATTTTCATTGTTGTAGGTGTGCTAGTTCGACCTTCATAATAATGTCAACCGTAGTAGCTATTAAATGCCGTTTAGTTTAAATATAGGTAAATTGGAGTCTAGACTGGCATTGTAATGAAGTTTTATAACTTTAATTAGTGATACCTTTCATTCTATAAATCTATTTTTTAGTAGCTATTATTTATGTTGTACCAACTTAGGAATTTAAACTAGCAGTACAAAAAGCTAGATGCAATTGTGTAGCTAGCAGGTGCCTTAAACCTATGTTTTCTACAAATTATTTTATGTATATTATTGTTATACACAATGTTACATATTTATGTATTAAATAATTCTTTAAGATAAATTAAGAAGTATAGTTGGAAAATCTAAATAGTTGATATAACATCTCAATCACATTTGAAACTAATAAATAAATAATTTTTTTCACACATAATTTAATACATCAACAACATACATTTTGCAATTAATTAACTTAGCTCATGTCTATACGATTTCAAAAATATTCTAAAATCTCTACAACCAATTTGTTCTCTGAACTACTCCACAAAGAAGTTAAAACTAAAAAACAAAATGCATATCATAGTACAACTCACTACTTTTTTGTCATTTTCTTTTTAATTTAAAAGAACATTTCTTTTTGTAAGCTTGGTCGTACCTTTCCATTAATTTTTTTAAATAAAGTAGGTTACGTCCATATGTTTGAGAGTTAGGTGGCCTCAACTTTCCCAGAGGGAAACCGGATCTATTGGCCACCTAACCAATTATGCCATCCACAAACAAAAACTAATAAGTCTAACCAACCACGCTCTGTAAACCTGAGAGTCTTTGTACTTCCTATTTTCTAAATAACTATAAACATAACTGCTAATAAGTCTAGAAATTTGGGCCTGAAACATGCAAAAAGAAAAACAGGGATGCATTGTTAGTACTCATCATCAGCTGAATCCACTGAAGCAGTATCCTTCATAGTGGAACTCAACGACATTGTGTGGGGTATGCAAGGGATATGTTGCTCAATTCATCTTAGTTTACCACTCTGCTACTATAATTGAAACTATTTTTTTTATTCATTAGTATATTCCGAAGGACCCTGAGGGGCTACATGCATGTCAGGAGGAAACTGCTCTAGAGCTTTCGCCAAAATGCTCTTCATCATCAAGAACATGTGTCTTATCTGTTTATATTGATATGACCTGCCATGAGTGTGGCTTGGGTCTGAGGTCACTGCTTACCACTCATCCATACCCAATTCGAAATCCTCCTTGGTTTGTCAGATCTCAGCTTCCCAATCTGCAATCAATTGCTTGACTAGGTTGAAGTTGTTAGCACGGTATGCTTTAGTCGCATCCCAAATTATACGAGAGGAAGGTTTGTGCCGACAACCCATTCCAACATCCCACCAGTAGAGTTAGGTTGTCTTTTCAGTGATGAAGAGACCTTTCTCTATTTTCCCCAGCCTCGAGCCCCATGACCATTCTCTCTTGTACCAGCTACTTGGGCCATGCTTTTTCTACTGCCTGACAAAGGCTTCTCTTTTCCCAACTCTGGGTATTGACTGGAACAGGGTCGCAACACGGGTGCCTGATGCTGCCAAGGGTTGCTCACACACTGCAAACCTGTTAAATCAAATTCAAACAAAACCAGCAAGGTAAGGAACCCACTCCAAACTTTTCTATCAACTGATTGCCAACACAAGATAATGGTACAACTATTTCCGTTCCTCTTCTTTTTCCCTCTGCGGTGCATGAATGGAATGGTCATGTAATCCATGTTCGAGGCCTCAGAATTATAGCGACACCTCCCATAGCTCATCCACTTCACCAACCAAACACTATACAAGGAATTAAAAAGAAAGTCGAGACACCGACTACACTGAGCCCGCAACCCATCAAACCCTTTCTGACAAGACTCCATACAGAAAACTCGGGTCACAGAAATCAAACCCCCATGCTTAGAAGTTGGCTTATGGTGACAAACATCAATCCATAACCAACTCCAAAACTTGAACTGACCCCTAGCTAAAAAGGAATTCCCAACTCGATAGACTATGTTCCACAGGACTGGACTGACTCGGAAATGAACCATGAGGGTTCTTCTACCTTCTCCCCTATGGAAACAGAGGGCATAGATGAAGTTTCATGTATCCACGACTCGACTTTGAGCTCGTCCAAAGCCTAAATACCTTAGAAACAAAACACATTCTTCACAGACCCCAACCCCTTCTGACCCTTTCTTGCCCGAGCATGGGGGACCTCCACATCCAAAACCCTTTACCACCCAAACCATACAAGCACCCATGCAAGACAACCAAATTCCATACTCAAAAGACACTGGGACATATAGAATGATGGACTCAACCCCAACCAGAAACCCAACAAGGCCATGCCTCTGATAATTCCAATTCCCTTTCCCCCAAAACACAGACACGTTCATCTCATTGGTTAAAGGTTGAATAGACTGCTTCATACAAACAAAAGGTGCTAAGTTAAGACTGAAAACATACTAGTGAATGTTGCTAGAACCTAGAGACGTCGACCACCAGCTGCCCTGAATCACCCTCTTAAGCCAAATCCATAAGAACATAAGTTCACAGACTAACATGCTCAACAAGCCATAGGGAATTCTCACTGTTCCAATTGTCCTTATACCTCTACCACCTTCGAGCTGGGGCATTAAACGTGCATGCGCACTGCAACCTCTCTAAGTGTTGCATGCATGCAAAGGGTGGTCAGAAAAATATGCTAGATCCACATCAATCGTTGGGCTAGGACAAGCCTAATGGGGCTGGCTCACGATCGGGGGAATTTAAAAGAACATTATTAAAACAATACACAAAAAAGATATTAGAAGAGTCGTTGAACCAGAAAATATAATGAACTACTCCCTACCACATAGAACCAAAATCTTCCTTCTTGGAATTGAGCTAAATGAGTTCTTCTTGTTCATCTTCATCGACATTGCATTCCTTCCATACCCACTTGAAAAAATTGAATTTGATATCAACTCGAAAGCATTTTCACTTTTATGAAATTTCATGCTTCAGGAGATATGAATTTCAAATATTTCAAAAGCAAATATGATTTATTTTTTCCAATTTTTTTAAGAAAGCACAACTTTTTTTTTTCTTATCTCTTGTTTGGAGATTGGCTTGGGGAAAAAAATATCAATTTCATGTTGCAGGTGATATGAATTTCAATTTTTTCAAAAGCATGTGATTTATTTTTTCCATGTTTTTCATTAAAAACATTTTAAAAGATAGAATTAAAAATACCAAATATTTCATTTTTTCCTATTAAAATAAAATATGATCTTACAACAACACAAAAATATTTCCCCTTTTCTATTGGAAATTTCATGCATCGTATGGTATTATGCATTTAGTTTTTCTTTAACTAGTATTAATTTGTCTTTGACCAAAAAATTCCCGTGTTTAACCATAGTTTAACATTCAAAATTAAATTTTTTCTATTTTCTGTTATTATTTAAACTATTTATTTGTAAGGTGATTGGTTGAGGTCTTATTATGGGCTCTTTAGTGACTTCCATTTCTATTACTTACTAATTTTTATTTTTAGTTTTATTTCCTTTTTATTTAAGCTTATAAATTTTATTTTATTTTATTTTTTCATTTTCTGATTATAGTTTTTCTCTATATTTGCAATTTAGATCACTTATTATTATATTAAAAAACTATTTCATATATATATTATATATATTAGATATATATATATATATTAGAAAAACATATATATTGAAATGTATATATGTTAAAATAAACAATATTAGTCAATCATATTTTCTAATTTTGGGATGGCATTCAACAATACAACATTTTATTTGTTGTTTTATTTTTGTGATGAAATATTTGGCTTTTTTATTTTTAGTTTAATTAAAGTATGTTTAAGCTAAGCCTCAGGTACTAGCTACTATGTAGCCCTTGTAGTTATACACAATCTTACATGTTTATTGTGCCACCTAGTGTGTTATGAAACCAACTCAAAAATAGATAGAAAAGATAGATCAATGCCTTAGAATTCAGCCTCTTCGAGGGGGCAACCTCCTTTACATTACATATATGAACAATTCTTGGATGATTCAAACGACAAAACCTCCTTTCTATATATAGGAGTCAAAAGAGTCACAATATAACCCATTCGACCTAACAATAATAATATAAAGCCACAAAAATAACAATAGAGGGATTCTATGGGGCACAGTAATAACAATATGGGGACTATAGGGGCACAACTATATTAATAAGGGATCCAACTACAATAGTAATGGGGTAATCACTAGTATTATAGGGACCCAACATGCCCCTCTCCTTCAAAAAGTGTTTTCCTCAACGCTTGAGTAGTTCTGGAT
>APFE030067289.1:25413-56062 GCA_000404065.3 Pinus taeda | reverse complement strand
TTTACATTACATAAATGAACAATTCTTGAATGATTCAAATGACAAAACCTCCTTTCTATATATAGGAGTCTAAGGAATCACAATATAACCCAGCCGACCTAACAATAATAATATAAAGCCACAAAAATAACAATAGATGGATTCTATGGGGCACAATAATAAAAATATGGGGACAATAGGTGCACAACAATATTAATAAGGGATACAAATACAATAGTAATGGGGTAATCACTAGTATTATAGGGACCCAACAAAGTGACACACCGACAATTGTTGTTATCAAGTTTTTTTACTACTGTTATTTTTATTTTAGTTTATTTTGAATTGTTAAAACATTCATGGTTAAAAGCGAAAAGAGAGGTTGTTAAACATTAATTAAAATACTTTCATTCAGTTGAGAATGGAATTAGAAAATCAGTTATATGAACTTCTGAAAAACAATTATAGACAGTTCTCTCACTCTCTTCCCTGAAAAGGGAAAAAAAGAGAGAATCCAGTGGGGATTCGAAAATGAGAGAAGGAAAATTGTACTGTGATTAATTTTTCCCGGAGCTGAGCAGGTTAGCCAGTGGGAAAGGAATTGAGATAACAGTTGAGGTACGTGACTTGAGGCTGGGCTAGTTTCCTAATGCCCAAGGTACTAAACTGTCTATCCTTGATAGAAGTGGAAGAGCTCAGAGGGGGATTCTGGACATCATTGCCAGATCCGAGGCTGGGTGGTGATACCTTCCAAATAAGGGGAATATAGGCTTGAATCATACTCATTTAGATAACCAGATAAGTAATATTACTATATTAGCAACTATTCATTATTAGGGAAGTATTTAATGTTTACTCTAATGATAAAAATTTAGATCAATAAATTAGTATGTTGTAGTAGATTTTCTCTGTTATGGAAAGAAACAAAAATGAAATATTTAATGAGTTATATTGCGAAAAGAAAACACATAGTTACCAAAACATATAGGAGACAACAAATATTTCTACCTTTATGATGATATTGTTTACAGAAAGCATTCTAATGTACTTGCAGAGAAATCATAAATCTAACAGTCAAGAACTTGAGACAGAGAATCAACATTCAGAATTAGACTTCTCACACTTAACAGACCTCTAACTTATCCGTAAATCTGATACTGTATATTGAAATTATGTACAAAGTATATATTAATAGACTTCCATAAATTCCAACAGCAATCATTGTACATTTATAATAAGCAAACCATGTATATAGTCAACCTGAAATCATATTATGGGTTGGGAATGTGTATTCTGCTGAAGGGTTAGGGTTATCGGCCTCGGACGAGTTCTGCAAGAACCTTCTAAGAGCTGAATACCCAGGCTCATTAAAAGCTTTGAAACCCTTAAATAATATAATAGAGACAGTAGTTAAAACAAGTTTGGCACACTGATAGTCATATTCAAAATTGAAAACAATGATTTCTTTCATACAAATCTTTAATCCATTCATGGAAAGTAAAAGATTAATCATGCTCATATTTGAAGAAAACATAACCAATATGTATATAAATTGAAGCTTCATAGCAGTTTGGGTCACAACAGTCAAAAATTACATTATATGTGTGTGTGTGTGTAAATTCACAGTCTGGTTTCCATAGAACACCGAAGGTAAGCCAAAATCTAAGTCTTAACAATGGTAAGTCACAAACCGACACTAATTAAATAAAATAGATAGCTAAAACCCTCGAGCAAAGGTATTTTGGTTGCAAGGCCTAATTCCATCATAATATGATTCCAAGCTCTATGATCACAGGAGGAAGCTTTAAGAACTCGAAACAAAAGGAGTTTCTTAGCCAAACCCACTTGAAGAAAAGACAATGCAACAATACTTAGAATGCGAAAGTTCCAGAAAAGCCATGCCATAAGGTCAAGATGACATCACCGAAATAATTTAGCTGTTAAGAGAATAATGAAATAAGAATCAATTCTCGTTTAAGAAACTCTGAATTGAAAACTTATGATGGGTAAAGGCCCTTACCCAAGCAAAGACTTGCATTCCTCGGGGCTGTGACAAAGTCATGTTGGATACATCAACCCTTAGAAATTATACGGGAAGAAGAAATTCAAGTTAACCATGAAAGGGTGAGACATTACCTTCCGTCGACATTTGAAGTTGACTGCTCCATCTGGGAGTCGCACCCATTTGAGAGACGAACCCATTTTTGTATCAGGAATACCTATGCAAGAGCAGTAGTGAGAAAAACCACCATGTCATATGTATAGGCTCATAAGAAGAACGATTATCAGAATTCTCAAGACAGTAGTAAAGGCTTGCCATTACCTGGTGGTGAAGAATGTGCTCATGGAAAAACAAGAACGATGGACTCGAAACCAGGTTAACCTTCTACCAACAAAATCGCAGAGTAGAAACATGAACAAATGAGTGTTCCCTCGCAGCAAGAAAGCCTTAACTCCTTACGTCAACCTCAATCAACCAAGACTGTGGATCAACTAGGATCCAATGATGGAGATCACACCAGATGACGACGACAACAGAGGACCTCAGGGATCTCCCACCTTAATGAGGTTGATTACCTCGAGGTAGGGACCAAGCAGGTGAAATTAATTTCACATTCATTAACAAAGTTTAGATGGAGTCCAACCAGGACTGTGTGCCATGTTGTCCACCTTGAAATAGCTCTATAGACCGTGAAATTTATGGGTAGTGCAAACTCTTGCTACCATTAACCAATTTGGTTTATTATCCCAATACTTTCCTTATGTAGTGGTTAATTTTTTTTTTATTTGATATGGATGTTACAAATGGTATTAGAGCCTAGGCTCATGTAGTGAGACTTTTGGGTTAATTTAGTACAATTCATTAAGTCTTTCATCTATGTGTAATCATGCAAAATAACAAATTATATAAACTGAGATTGGATGTATATGAACATAGAGAGAGAAAGAGGAATAGAAGTCAGCACCAAGAGGAAAAAAATGCAAAGAAGCCCCAGATCAGCAAGCCAACCAGAAGCACCTTACGTGGAGACCAACCCAAAACTATGGATACAATCGAGAGAAGTATTGTGATAAGCCAATGCTTCTATGCTAGAAACAGTGAAACAATTATGAGTAGAAATGATGAACTTGAGGAAGAACAATGAGCGACTAAAGCAAGAATAGGAGAAGATCCTTGAAAGTTTATCTGATCGACAAAATCAGCGTGGCCCAGACCCCAGTATGAAGAATAGAGAGAAGACCCCAACTACTAATAATGGGGAGGATAATGCAAAATAAGTAGAAGTTCATAAGGAGGAAGAAGAAGGGCATTCAGATAATGTGTCCGATCAAAGGAGGACAAAAAAACAGAAGACAAAATTACAAGGTGAGTTCAAAAAAATGAAACCATTGTTGTTTGAAGGAGATTCCGAAGAAGCAGTGGAAGCCTGGCTGATTGACATGGCTAAATATTTTAAGATTTATGAATATACTGAAAAACTTAAAGGTCGACTAGCAATTTACCAATAACGGGGGAAGGCCACCCTTTGGTGGGAATAAATTAAAACTGTGAAGGAGATAGATGAGGAGCAAGTAAAGTGGCAAGAATTCCAGAAAAAGTTTAAAGATATATACCTAATTGAACATTACTATGACAAAAAATCAAAGGAGTTCCATGAATTAAGACTGGGAGCCTTAACCATGGATGAGTATGTAAAGCGGTTTACTTCCCCGTTACAGTATGTTCCGTATATGCAAGAAGAAAAAGCTAAAATTCAATGGTTTATTAGCAGCTTTCCAAACTTCATGAAGGAAAAATTAGAATTCGATTATCCTAAAACAATGGACGATGCAGTACAAGCCCGCATGTGTTATCAGCAGATGAAATAGAAAAAGGAAGGACCTAAAGGAGCCATTGGCAAGAAAATGAGGAACTTACCACCAAATAGGCAACCAAAAGTCATAAATGGTAGAAATAATCAACAAAGGACTTTGGGAAAATTTGCAAGAAATGTGCCCAGAACTCAAACTTATACTGAGAATAGACAGTCATAAGGGGTTAGAAAAACTGCTACATACCAGCCGCCAAAGCTTCCACTGCAATGTTGGGGATGTGGGGAAGCACATTATTACAAGAATTGCCTACACAAGGCTCAAACTGAACAATTGTTGAACATGCAAGAAGCATCCATAGTGGGAGATATCGCAAGAAGCATGCCTAGAATTAATGCTGCCTTAGACGATCATTAAGCGGAATATCAACCCACCATAATCGAATGTGAAGGTATGATTGCTAATCAATGTGTTTATGTTTTATTTGATCCAGGTTCTAGCCTAAGCTACATTAGTCCTAATATTGGAAGAAAAATGTAAGCTGCAAAGTAGTAAATTTAAGAAACCTTGGCTAGTTCAACTAGCCACGGGGACAAAAAGGAAGGTGTCTGCAAAAATTGAAAACTGCCCTATAACAGTTTCAGGACAGGCCATTCTTGTTGACTTGAGCATCCTTCCCTTGGGTTCATATGATATATTAATAGGAATGGACTGGTTGGAGGGTCGCTGGTCTCTGGTGGATTGCAAACAAAAATTAGTTAGTTATCTACCGAGTCATGGAAATGAAAAGAATTCAAGGAATCAAGAATAATGTAAAACTATGCCCCATTACGTCCAACCAGCTCGGAAGATGCATAAGGAAGGGTTGCCAGATTTATGTTTTCCAAGTAGGGTACAACAATGATAGAAATAAGATGACCTCCTTAGAGAGCATTCCTGTAATTTAAGAATTTGTGGATGTATTTCCTAAATCCATTCCTAGATTCCCACCAAGGCGTGACATCGATTTTACCATTGAGCTAGTGCCTGGAGCAGCTCCTATTTCTAAAGCCCCTTACTGCATGAGCATTCCTGAATTAACAGAATTAAAAATGCAGCTTCAAGAACTGTTAGATAAAGGTTATATTCTCCGTAGTGTGTCCCCTTGGAGATCCCCTATACTATTTGTACGGAAAAAGGATGGGAGCTTAAGATTATGCATCGATTAATGTCGGCTAAATAAATTGACCATCAAGAACAAGTATCCTTTACCTCATATAGATGATCTATTCGATCAAGTGCAGGGAGCTAGCGTGTTCTCCAAAATCGACTTAAGGTCCGACTACCATCAAATTAGAATAAAGGATGAAGACATCTGCAAAACCTCATTTTGAACTCGTTATGGACACTACGAGTTCATGGTACTTCCTTTTGGCCTTACCAATGCTACAACCACTTTCATGAGCCTGATGCATGGCATTTTCCAGCCATTTGTGGATAAATTTGTACTGATTTTTATTGATGATATCCTGATCTATTCAAAAAATCAGGAGGAACATAAGCAACTCTTGAGAACAGTATTGCAGATTCTGCGAGATAACCATTTGTACGCAAAATTCAGTAAGTGCAATTTCTACAAAGATCAAATCCAATACTTAGGCCATGTAATATCAGCAAAAGGTATAGCGGTGGATCCAGAAAAGATCAAAACTATCATGGAATGGACCACACTGAAAAATGTTGTTGACATAAGATCCTTTTTGGGCCTAACATGGTATTATTGTCGGTTTATCAAAGGCTTCTCAAAAATAGCTTTCCAAATGACTTCACTGTAGAAAAAGGGGTGTGCTTTCCACTAGAGAGCGAAATGCCAGTAAAGTTTTGAACAACTAAAGAAACTTATTGGTACTGCCCCAGTGCTAAAAGTGGCAGATCCAGAAAAATGTTTTGTAGTATGTACAGATGCAAGTAAGGAGGGTGTCGGTGGAGTATTAACACAAGAAGGAAAATTCATAGCCTATGAGTCATGCAAACTAAAGGATTATGAACAATGTTACTCTGCTTACGATCTGGAGCTTACCGCAGTAGTGCATGCCTTAAAAATGTGATGACACTACCTTCTGGGAAAGAAATTTATGTTATTAACTAACCATAATAGTCTTACACATTTCTTTAACCAATCTAGTTTAAATGGTCGGTAGGCCAGATGGACTGCATTCTTGAGTGAATTTGACTTTGCAATGAAACACCTCAAAGGAAAAGAAAACTAGGTAGCAGACTCTCTAAGCTGAAAAGTACATTGCATTTATAAAGTACAAATCAGCCAAGCACAATCCAACCTGCTAGAGGTTATCTGAGAGGCATCCCTCAGACACCTAAAATATACATTCTTATGGCAGCAAGCTTCAAAAACTTAGGTAAAAGGGAAACAGTCTGAGTATGGAATTAGCCCCGATAAAATGTTAACATTCAGAAATAGAATTTATATTCCAAACCAAAATTCCGTTAAGTAGTTGTTATTAGATGAGTTTCATAGAAAACCTTACACAACTCACCCAGGATACCAGAAACTATTTTTTGCTATCAAGAAAAGTTATTTCTGGCAAGGGTTGAGAAAAGATGTGGCATAATACATGTCCAAATGTTTAGAGTGCCAATTGGTGAAGGCGAAACATCAACATCCTATCGGTTTATTACAACCCTTACCTATACCTGAATGGAAATGAGAGATAATCACTTTAGACTTCATTACTGGATTACCTCGTATAAAAAAATAACATGACTCAATCATGGTTATGGTGGAAAAGCTGAGCAAAACCACTCATTTCATTCCTGTAAAATCCACTTATAAAACGGTGGATATTGCAGACATATTTATGAGAGAAATCTTTCGACTACACAGGATACCCCGAGTGGTGATCACTGACAGAGATGTAAAATTTACATCTGCATTTTGAAAAACCCTCTTTGCGCAGCTGGGCACTCAAATTCAATTCAACACTGCCTACCATCCACAGACAGACAGTCGAACAAAAAGAGTGAACCATGTCTTGGAAGACATGTTGGGAATGTTTGTAATGCAAGAACCCCAGAAATGGGAGGATTACCTCCACTTGGTGGAGTTTGCCTACAATAATGGACATCATGAATCATTAGGTATGAGCCCTTTTGAAGTGCTATATGGAAGAAAGTGTCGGGTACCCACGGACTGGAATAGTCTAGATAATAAATCAGCATTGGGTCTTGATATGTTAGCGGAAATGGAGGCCACTGTGAAGAAGGTTCGCCAAAATTTGAAGGCTGCTTGATGGGACCAGCCCAACACTGTTAGGACTTTAGGCAATTAAATGATTGTTTGGGTGATTATATGACTGTGTAGATATTATGGTTGTGATTACATGTGCGAGGATCAAACCATTGGATATTTTGGAAATGGGTTAGGTGGCATTCAATTTCACATTTAAGTCTGTCTACTCACCTCGGGTCGCATTTCCCGCTCCTTGCTATGCCAAAACTCCTCCTTTGCCGTTCCCTTGGTCATTTTTGTTGGGCTTGCCAAGGGTTTGTTCTGCTATGCTCTACGAGTTGGGTATGCAGCTTTGCTGCAAGTTCTGGGTGTGCCTCTTGGTGACTTCTATACTGGTTCCTTTATGTCTATGTGGTTATTCTCTTGCCTAGTTTGTTGGGCAGTTGTGAGTGTTCCTGCCGTCGCCTGGGTAAGTGGTTCTCTATTATTACGTTTTTTCTCGCTGTTGGCTCAACAAGTTGTCGTGTTCCGAGTTATATGTTGGTATTTCATATTCTTGTTTACAACTCAGTGGTTGGCTTGCATCCAAGCTTGAAACGATGGCGTCCTTCCATCCTCGGCTTCAAAAGCAGGTAGCCCCTCTTTCCTTGATTGAATTCGTGGTTTTCTTTCCTCAGCGCCTAACCTATTTTCTCCTTTGTCTCCGCAGTTGGTCAAAACCCGTCGGTGAAAAATTTGTCCTCGGTTCTCACTGCAATACCTCAGGTAAGTTGAATACAACTTTTGTTATTTTTTTTTTTCAGGCATTGTAATTTCGCTTCTGTGACAATGTGACTCTAACACCTGTGTGCCAGTTTCTTTGCAGGTGTTGAGGGTTTGCGGTTGGAGGTCTTGACAATGAATGCTTCGATCTTTGTCTGGTAGGCTCTGTCACATGAATTTCCTTCAGTCCTCATTCTGTTTTTAGAGTAGGCCTTCTAGTTATGAGGTTTTGTCACCCCTCGATGCTTGTCAAATGACTCTCGGCTATGAGTAGCGTCTTGTCGTCTTGTTGGCCTAAGCTTCCACTATCTGGTGATTTTTTTTACTGTAATTTTCTATGTATGAACGCAATTTTCAAAACTCTCACCTAGGGTTTTTCGTCCACTGGCTTATACCTCTATGGCTATGTATGAAATGGTTTTCGAAACCCTCACCTAGGGTTTGTCAGCCACTGGCTTTACGCTTGTCCATGTTTTATCTTGTAGTGCTACTATGTATTTTTATACACTTGTTTTTGTAATTTGAGGAAAAGAACTTCAGTAAGAAAATTGGGTTCGGTTTACCTGAATTCCGTTTAAGTAATTCTTTTGGTTTACTCTGGATTCTCCGACTGGACTGCAATTATTGTTTTTCGGCTATGCTTGTGATGTTTCGTACGAACATGCGAGAACATTGTAGGTGCTCTGGTAATTTGTTTGGCAGTCAATTGAAAAAAAAATAATAGGAAATTTCGTCTAGCCTGTGGGTGCTTGGCCCATACTGGAATTTGTTTGTGTCACTCCTTTTTTGTCTTCGATGTTTGCTTCAATGGAAATGTAGGCCCTCGTTCTAGCATCTGCTCTTCTGTCTCGCTATTAGGACTGGTTCTTTTTCTCAGGAAAAACAAAGAGAATTAAACACAATGGTTTGTGTACAGTGTGTTGTTTGTTCAGATGCTCATTAATTAGAAAACACAATATAAATACAGTAGGACACATAGATGGACTGAAATGATTTCACGGTTATTGATATTATTCAAGTGCAAGAAGTGTTGAACCTTTTACATGACTTTCGTTGTTACACTTATATGTTTCTTGTTCATAGTTAATGAAATAGTACAGTTACTTTTCAATTGTAAAATTTACAGTTACATGGCTATTAATCATTCGGTTCTATCTTTATGACAAGATTTTCCTTTTAGACACATTTGTCTTTTCCTTTTAGAATAACAGGACAATTATTAGTCGATGGTTTATTAAAACAGACAAGTAAATAACCCTAACCAATCAAACTACCTTTGACTAATTCAGAGATTAAGATAAAAACAAAAAATCTACCTCCTAGTCTGATAAACTAACATAAAAGACAAACCAAATTTTAACTCAACCTTTCAACTTGGCAAAGACCGACACCCAGTCATGGTGCCTTAGCTGGATGCTCCTGCATCAGGCTCCTGGGCAAAAAGAAAATCATGACTTCGATCCATGAGCTCCTCGACTGAAGAACCTGCCTGGCATCAAGCCACGAACTATCCTCAATAAGACGGTTCTTCCACTTGACCAGGTATTGCAGATACTCCTTCTGCCGAGTTTGTTTGGCCACCTGAGTGTCGAGAATGCTCTCTATCTCGGGAGAGGAACGTAAGGCATCTATCTCATCCAAGCCTCTCCTCTATCCTGGGTATTCCATGTAGGCCGCGTGGTTCTATCTTCTTCCTTTTCTTCTAGGTCAGTCGTGTAGGGGAATAGGTCTGCTACATTAAAGATAGGTGAAATGCCTATTCCGAATGGCAACTGTATCTCATAGGTGTTCGCCGAAAATTTCCAGAGGACTTTGCAGGGTCCTATCTTCTTATGCTTTAACTTATTGTATGCACCCCTAGGGAAGCGTTCCTTGCACAAATGCGTGAGGACTTCATCTCCCATGTTAAGCTGTACTTCCCTTCTCTTCAAATTTGCTTTCTGTTTATACTTTAGGCTTCTATCCTGCAATTTAATTTTTAACTGCTCATGCAAATCTCTCATCATGTTAGCGAAATCTTCTCCATCTGCGCTTCACCTTTCTTGCAATCCAAGATCCCGCAACTCATGCACTCCACGAGGATGCATGCCGTATAGGATCTGAAATGGACTGTAGCCTATGTTGCGATTAGGCGAGTCGTTATAAGCGAACTCTACCTGTGCAAGCACTCGATCCCACATCCGCGAATTCTCTCCAACCAAGCTTTGTAGCAGGTTTCCCAGACTGCTGTTTACCACCTCTATTTGTTCGTCAATTTATGGGTGATAAGCAGAGCTGTAACTCAGCTGTGTATCCATTTTCTTCCACAGGGCATGCCAAAAGTGCCCTGTAAACTTCACATCCCTGTCTGAAAGGATAGACTTAGGCAACCCATGTAACCTGACAATATTTGTGAAAAACAAGTGGGCCACGTGAGTGGCATCACTGGTTTTTCTGCAAGGGATTAAATGTGCCATCTTCGAGAATTTTTCCACTACTACCATCATTGAATCATAACCTCGCCATGTTTTAGGTAGACCCAAGACAAATTCTAAGCTGACTGAGTACCACGACCTACCTGGAACAGGTAACGGTGTGTACAGTGTCGTGTTTTGACTGTGACCCTTTGCCAACTAGCACACTTTACATATGGTCACAAATCGATGTACATTCCTCCACATCTTTGGCCAAAAGTAGAAATGACTGAGTTGCTCGAGTGCCTTGTCCATGTCGAAATGTCCGGCCAGACCTCCACTATGCTTCTCCCGAATAATATTCTCTCTCATCGAGCAGTCAGGTATGCAGAGTTGTCCTCCCTTAAATAGTAGTTTCTCTTGTAAGTTGTAGTCCAAACATGGACTATTATCTCTCACCAAGGTATTCTAACATGCCTCATAGGCCTCCTTAAAATCTGTATCAGTGTGGTATAAATCTTTTAAGTGCTCAAAACCTAGCACTTGCACAGTACTCTCCTGCAGAAGTAAAGCTCTCCTACTTAGTGCATCCGCCACCTTATTGGCCTGCCTGCTGATATGTTTCAACACGAAGTTGAAACTTTGCAAATACTCCACCCATTTGGCATGTTTGTGGTTTAGCTTGTGCTGTTACATTACATACTGTAGTTCATAATTATCTGAAAACAACACAAATTCATTTCCCAGCAGATAATGCCTCCAGTGTTTTAATGCCTGTATAATAGCATAGAACTCCTTGTCATAAGACGAATATTTCTATCTGCTTTCATTTAGCTTCTCGCTGAAGAATGCCATAGGCTTATCCTCCTGGCTGAGTACAGCTCCAATAGCTATACCGCTAGCATCACAGCGAACCTGAAAAAGCTTCTTGAAGTCTGGCAATCTCAGGATCGGCCTCTTAGTGATCTTTCTCTTTAATAGTTGGAAACCTATCTCCACTGCATCCGTCCATCAAAAAGGTTGACTGGCCTTTTTAATGGTGTCCAACATAGGTGCACAAATTTCACTAAAATTCCTTATGAATTTCTGGTAAAAACTTGCTAGTCCATGAAAGTTACGTACCTAAAATAAATTTTTCGGAGATGGCCAATTAACTATCGCCGCAACCTTCTCTGGATCCATCTTCAGTTCATTTTCTGCTATTACAAAGCCTAAATAAATCAATTCCTTCTGCAGAAAAGTACATTTCTTCAAATTTATTAGCAATTTATTCTGTTGTAATTTTTCCAGCACTTTCCAAACATGTTGAAGGTGCTCCTCCCTTGTCCTCTTGAACATTAGTATGTCATCCAGGTACACTATCACAAATTTTCCGATGTACTCCTTTAGCATCTCATTCATTAACCTCATAAATGTACTGGGCGCATTGCTTTATCCAAATGGCATGACTAACCATTCATACAGTCCCTCATTCATCTTAAAGGTTGTCTTCCATTCATCCCCCTCTCGTATCCAGATCTGATGATACCCGCTCTTCAAGTCTATCTTAGAGAAATATGTTGCCTCACTTAAACAATCCATCATGTAATCCATCTGTGGTAGTGGAAACCTATACCAGATGGTGATTTTGTTGATGTCCCTCGAGTCTATGCACATCCGCCATTCTCCTCTCTTCTTGGGAGCGAGAACCGTTGGGACTGTACAAGGGCTCAAACTTTCCCTTATCAATCCTTTGTCTAATAGTTCTTGCACTTGCTTCCTAATCTCTTCATTGTCCTTGGGGCTCATTTGGTATGCCACTTTGTTAGGAAAACTGGCTCCGGGTATGAAGTCAATATGATGACTTATGATTCTTTTGGGGGGTAATTTATCTAGCAAGTCATCCACCACTATGTCCTTAAATTCTTGCAACATTTGCTGGATTTCTGTAGGTAAATCTGATACCTCTGTATGCAACAACACTATTTTTGCTCTCTTTACAACTGCATAACCCATCTCGCTGTCCTCAACTTGTTTCAGAAACTGTTTATTGCTAACCAACAATGCTCTTGGTTGACTTGTCCCTGTTGTCCCTTCCTCTTTGATGGGCACAAGCATATGCTTGATTCCATCCTTGACAAACTTATAACAGTTCATCAATCCATCATGTACCACCTTTCTGTCGTACTGCCAAGCCCTTCCTAGTAGTATGTGACATACATCCATCGGCATGATGTCACAAACGACTTTATCCTTATATCTGCCTATTTGAAACTCCACCTCTCACTGTTCATCCACTAGCAACTGATGGCCTTTTTGCAACCATGAGACTTTGTAAGGGGTGGGATGTTTCAAACACTTCAATTCCAACTTTTCCACCATCTCTGTGGACACCAAGTTATTTGTACTACCGCTGTCAATAATTAACTTACAACACTTACCATGTGACTTACAAACTGTTCTAAACAAAGCCTTTCGTTGTGTTTGTTCAGTGACCTCCTTGGCTGGTTTTAACAACACCTTGTTCAGCACTAGGGCTTCCCCTATCTCTGGAGCATTTTCTACTTCTTGGGGAGGTGTCGTTGCTTCCTCTGGTTGTGCAACATATGCACCCGTCTGTCCAGCTTGATCTGCCTCTGGACATTCAAATGATCTGTGTCCCCATTTGTGACACATGTAACATTGATAACTAGCCGCTCTACCTCAGCCATTTCCCCTGCCTTGCTAGTATGACCCACCGCCTCTCGCATTGTCACCTCTGTCCGCTGATCCGGAAGCTCTGGAACTACTACCTTCCTCATTACTACTAGCAATCTGCCCTCTGCCATATGACTGGCCTTTTCCCCTGCCAGCTCCTCGTCCTCTCCGGGCATTCTGCCTTCTAGTAATTTTCTCTTTAGCTTTCATCGCACTCTGATACGCTTCTTCAATGTTCTTTGGAGATAAAATACTAATTTCATCTAAAATTTCTAGTCTTAAACGATTTATGTATCTGGTTTTCCTTTTCATGGTATCCTCTGTATATCTGGCTCTTAAGTTCACTCGATAGAACTCCTCCATGTACTCCCTTACCGTCATTCCTTTCTATTTCAGATTCTGCACTTGCCTATGTAGTGCAATCTGAAAGTCTTTCGGCAGAAATCTGTCCTTCAACTTGGCCACCATTCTTGACCAAGTTTTAATCAGCAACTTGTTCAATCTCCTTCTCTCCGTCTGGACACTATCCCACCACAGGGCTGCGTGTCCCTTCAATTTCGTCGCAGAAAACCTAACTTTGCGGTCTTCACTGACTTCCTCACACTCAAAATACTTATCCATCTCGCTGATCCAATCCAATAGAACCTCTATGGACAGGCTGTCATCATAGGTTGGGAGTTCTGGTTTGGGTTTACTGCTTGCCACTAAAATAGATCTCAACAGTCTCACTTCTGGGGTCTCACCATCCGGTCCATCTGTTGCTACTTCAGCTTCCTCTTCGCTGTCATTGCCTACCTCCGGGTGTCTTCTTCTCCCTGCCTCTACTACCTCCAAACGGGCAGTAAGAATTATGATCTCCTCTCTCAGTCCTTCCTTTGCTATCCTTCGAGCACCTCTGCCATGACCTCGCCTTCCTCTATCCATTTCTTCAATCAATTTCACCTTCTCTGATACCACTATGATGGGCCCAACCCAACACTGTTCGGACTTTAGGAAATTAATTGATTGTTTGGGTGATTATATGATTGTGTAGATATTATGGTTGTGATTACATGTGCGAGGATCAAACCATCAGATATTTTGGAAACGGGTTAAGTGGCATTCAATTCCACAATTAAGTCTGTGTACTCACCTCGGATCGCATTTCCCGCTCCTTGCTATGCCAAAACTCCTCCTTTGTTGTTCACTTGGTCAGTTTCGCTGGGCTTACTGAGGGTTTGTTCTGCTATGCTCTGCGAGTTGGGTATGCAGCTTTACTGCAAGTTCTAGGCGCACCTCTTGGTGAATTCTATATTGGTTCCTTTATGTCTACGTGGTTATTCTCTGGCCTGGTTTGTTGGGCAGTTGTGAGTGTTCCTATCGTCTCCTGGGTAAGTGGTTCTCTGTTATTACTTTTTTTCCTGTTGTTGGCTCAACAGGTCGTCGTGTTCCGAGTTATATGTTGGTATTTCATGTTCTTATTTTCAACTCAGTGGTTGGCTTGCATCCAGGCTCGAAACGATGGCGTCCTTCCATCCTTGGCTTCAAATGTAGGTAGCCCCTCTTTCCTTGATTCAATTTGTGGTTTTCTTTCCTCAGCTCCTAACCTGTTTGCTCCTTCGTCTCCGTAGTTGGTCGAAACCCGTGGGTGGAAATTTTTTTCCTCGGTTCTCACTGCAATTCCTCGGGTAAGTTGAATACAACTTCTGTTATTTATTATTTTCAGGAACTGTAATTTCGCTTCTGTGACAATGTGACTCTAACACATGTATGTCGGTTTCTTTGCAGGTGTTGAGGGTTTGCGGTTGGAGGTCTTGGCAATGAATGCTTTGGTCTTTGTCCAGTAGGCTCTATCACATGAATTTCCTTCAATCCTCATCATGTTTTTAGAGTAGGCCTTCTGGTTATGAGGGTTTGTCACCCCTCGATGCTTGTCAAATGACTCTCGGCTGTGAGTAGCGTCCTGTCGTCTTGTTGGCATGGGCTTCCACTATCTGGTGATTTTTTTATTGTAATTTTTTGTGTATGAACACAATTTTCAAAACCCTCACCTAGGGTTTGTCGTCCACTCACCTATACCTCTATGGCTATGCATGAAACAGTTTTTGAATCCCTCACCTAGGGTTTGTCAGCGACTGGCTTTACGATGTTCGTGTTTTATCTTGTAGTGCTACTATGTATTTTTATACTCTTGTTTTTGTAATTTGAAGAAAAGAACTTCAGGAAAGAAAATTGGGTTCGGTTTACCTGAATGTCGTTTAAGTAATTAGGTCATCGTTCTCTTGGTTTACTCTGGATTCTCCGACTGGACTGCAATTATTGTTTTTCGGCTATGCTTTTGACTTTTCATATGAACATGCGAGAACGCTATAGGTGCTCTAGTAATTTGTTTGGCAATCAATTTAAAAAAAAAATATAGGAAATTTCATCTGGCCTGTGGGTGCTTGGCCCATACTGGAATTTGTTTGTGTCACTCCTTTTTTGTCTTCGCTGTTTGCTTCAATGGAAATGTAGGCCCTCGTTTTGGCATCTTCTCTTTTGTCTCGCTATTAGGACTGGTTCTTTTTCTCAGGAAAAACAAAGAGAATTAAACACAATGGTCTGTGTACAATATGTTGTCTGTTCAAATGCTCATTAATTAGAAAACACAATAAAAATATAGTAGGACACGTAGATGGACTGAATTGATTTCACGGTCACTGATATTATTCGAGTGCAAGAAGCGCTGAACCTTTTACATGACTTTCACTGTTACATTTATATGTTTCTTGTTCACAATTAATGAAACTGTACAGTTACTTGTCAGTTGTAAACTTTACAGTTACATGGCTATTAATCATTTGGTTCTGTCTTTATGACAAGATTTTCCTTTTAGATACATTTGTCTTTTCCTTTTAGAATAACAGGACAATTATTAGTCCTTGGTTTATTAAAACAGACAAGTAAATAACCCTAACCGATCAAACTACCTTTGACTAATTCAGAGATTAAGATAAAAACAAAAATTCTACCTCCTAGTCTGACAAACTAACATAAAAGACAAACAAAATGTTAACTCAACCTTTCAACCTGGCAGAGATCGACACCCGGTGATGGTGCCTTAGCTGGATGCTCCTGCATCACCGCTCAAGATAGGAAAAAGGTGTATGCAGATAAGAAAAGAACTCATAAAGAATTCCAGTTAGGAGATCACGTATATTTGAAAGCTAAGCCCTGAAAAATCACATTGTAATGGAAGGGTTGTGCAAAGTTGGCACCACAGTACTATGGGCCTTTTCAGATTCTGCAATGAATTGGACCCGTGGCGTACAAGCTAGCACTCCTAAGACACATCCGAGTCCACAATATCTTCCACATATCCTTATTAAAAAATATGTATACGACCCTCGACACATTATTAACTGGGAAAGCATTCAGGTAATGATAGAATGAAGTATAAATATTAATAATTGTTGTTTACAAAAAATATTTGATAGCAGATTATCAATGTGCAGGTAGAACCCAAGGAAGAATTTATGGCAGAGCCTATTTGTATCCTCGATCAGAGAGAAACCACCTTGTGGAGGCGATCCATCACCCAAGTTAAAGTGCAGTGGAAGCACTTTGGCCTGAATGAGGCGACTTGGGAAGAAGAGGAAGCCATGTTGAAAGTCTATCCCACTTCTTCACCCCTGTGAGCATCACCCGATGCAATGAGTGCTAAGTGAACTATTCAAAAATCATGAGAAATTAGTCAGTTACGACTACCTCTCATGGAAATGGTCATACGTGAATGACTTACTTAACGCAGTTGAATCCCAAAATGATATCTAAAATAATGCACTGCGTAAGCCCCCATACTTAAATTCAAAAAGAGTCAAGGGATCTCTACTTGAATGGTTCATGAGGCACAATACTTGCTAAGGTTTTGCAAATGGGGTAGCAAGCTAAGTGGGCTTGATTGTTGGGAAAACTCCACAGTTAAGCGCGCTTGAGCCAGAGGAGATCTCGGATGGGTGACCTCCTGGGAAGTCCTGGTTACCGGTGCAAGCCCCGGAAGTGATGATTGATGCTATGTGATTCGTTCTCCACATTTCACTAGTTTCAATCCCACTTCTTCACCCTTGTGAGCATCACTCGATGCAATGAGTGCTAAGTGAGCTATTCAAAAATATGAGTGCTAAGTGAGCTATTCAAAAATCATGAGAAATTAGTCAGTTACGACTACCTCTCATGGAAATGGTCATACGTGAATGACCCCGGAAGTGATGATTGATGCTATGTGATTCGTTCTCCACATTTCACTAGTTTCAATCCCACTTCCTCACCCCTGTGAGCATCACCCGATGCAATGAGTGCTAAGTGAGCTAGTAAAAAATCATGAGAAATTAGTCAGTTACGACTACCTCTCATGGAAATGGTCATACGTGAATGACTTACTTAACGCAGTTGAATCCCAAAATGATATCTAATATAATGCACTGTGTAAACCCCCATAATTAATTAAAAGACTCTGATTCAGTTGAGAATGGAACTATAAAATCAGTTATATGAACTTTTGAAAAATAGTTACAAATAGGTCTCTCACTCTCTTCCTTGAAAAGGGAAAAAGAAAGAATCCAGTGGGGGTTGGAAAAGGAGAGAAGGGAAACTGTATTGTGTTTAATTTTTCCCAGAGCTAAGAAAGTTAGCGAGTGGGAAAGGAATTGAGATAACAGTTGAGGTACATCACTTGAGGCTAGACTAGTTTCCTGATTCCCAAGGTACTAAAATGTCTATCCTTGACAAAATTGGAAGAGCTCAGAGGGGGATTCTGGACGTAATTGCTAGATCCAAGGCTGGGTGGTGAGACCTTCCAAATTAAAGGAATACAGGCTTGAATCATACTCATTCAGATAACCAGATAAGTAATATTATTGTTTTAGCAGTTATTCATTATTAGGGAAGTATTTAATGTTTATTGTAATGATTGAAATTTAGATTAATAAATTAGTATGTTGTAGTAGTATTGCTCTATTATGGAAAGAAACAGAAATGAAATCTTTAATGAGTTATACTGCAAAAAGAAAACACATAGTTACCAGAACATATAGGAGATAATAAATATTTCTACCTTTATGATGATATTGTTTACATAAAGCATTCTAATGTACTTGCAGAGAAATCATAAATCTAACAATCAAGAACTTGAGACAGAGAGTCAACATTCAGAATTAGACTTCTCACGCTTAACAAACGTCTAGCTTATCTGTAAATATTATAATGTTTATTGAAATTATGTACAAATTATATATTAATAGACTTCCATAAATTCCAACAGCAATCACTGTACATTTATAATAATTAAACCATGTATATAGTTGACCCAAAATCATATTACGGTGTGGGAATGTGTATTCCGCCAAAGGGTTAGGGTTATCGGCCTAGGTCAAGTTCTATAAGAACCCTCCAAGAGTTGAATACCTAGGCTTGTTTAAAGCTTCGAAACCCTTAAATAATATAATAGAGATAGTAGTTAAAACAAGTTCGGCACACTGATAATCATATTCAAAATTAAAAACTATGATTTCTTTCATACAAATCTTTAATCCATTCATAGAAAGTAAAAGATTAATCATTCTTAGCCTTGAAACAAAAATTAATCAATATGTATATAAATTGAAGCTTTATAGAAGTTTGGGTCACGACAGTAAAAAATTACATTATATATATATATATATATATATATATATATATATATATATATAGATAGATAGATATGCAAATTCACAGTCTGGTTCCCATAGAACACCGAAGCTAAGCCAAAATCTAAGTCTTAACAATGGTAAGGCACAATCCAACCCTAATTAAATAAACTAGATAGCTAAAACCCTCGAGGAGAGGTATTTAAGCCGCAAGGCCTAATTCCATCATAATATAATTCCAAGCTCTCTGATCACAGGAGAAAGCTTTAAGAACTCGAAACAAAAGGAGTTTCTTATCCCAACCCACCTAGAGAAAAGACAATACAACAATACTTAGAACGCCGAATTTCCAGAAAAATCATGCTGCAAGGTCGATATGGAATCACCGAAATAATTTACTTGTTCAAAGAATAATGAAATAAGAATCGGTTCTTGTTTAAGAAACTCTGAATTGAAAACTTATGACGGGTAAAGACCCTTACCTGAGTTGAGACCTACATTCTTCGGGGCTGTGACAAAGTCGAATAGGATACATAAACCCTTAGCAATTATACGGGAAGAAGAAATTCAAGTTAATCAAGAAAGGGTGAGACATTACCTTCTGCCGACATGTGAATCTGACTACTCCATATGGAAGTCGTACCCATTTGAGAGACGAACCCATTTTCTATCAGGAATACCTGTGCAAGAGCACTCTTGAGAAAAACCACCATCTCATATGCATAGGCTCACAAGAAGAACGACTATCAAAATGCTCAAGGCAACAGTAAAGGCTTGTCATTACTTGGTGGTGAAGAATGTGGTCATGGCAAGACAGGAACAATGGACTTGGAACCAGGTTAACCTTCTACCAACAGAACCTCAGAGCAGAAACATGAACAAATGACTATTCCCTCGCAGCAAGAAAGCCTTAACTCCTTCTGTCAATCTTAATCAACCAAGACTTTGGATCAACCGGGATCCAACGACGGAGATTGTGCTAGATGCATTTATTCCAGACTCCTCCAAATGGCTAAAGTTAATGCCAGGTTATGTAACCTACCATGGAAAGGATGACGATGATAGCGAAGGACCTCGGGGCTCTCTCGCCTTAATGAGGTGGATTACCCCAAGGCAGGGACCAAGCAAGCTAGATTAATTGCACATTCATTAACAAAGTTTACATGGAGTCTGGTCGGGACTGTGTACCGCGTTGTCCACCTTGAAATAGCTCTGTAGACCATGAACTTTATGGGTAGTGCAAACTCCTGTTACCATTAACCAATTTAGCTTATTAGCCCAAAACTTTGCTTATGTAGTGGTTAATTATTTTTTTATTTGATATGGATGTTACATTTATGCATTAAATAAAGCTTTAAGATAAATTAAGCATTACATTTGGACAATCTAAATGATTAATATAACATCTCAATCACATTTAAAACTAGAAAATAAATAAAATTTTCACACATATTTTAATACATCAACAACATACATTTTGCAATTAATTAACTTAGTTCATGTCGGTAAGATTTCCAAAATATTTTAAAACCTCTACAACCAATTTGTTCTCTAAACGACTCCACCAAGAATTAAAAAAAAATAAAACAAAAACAAAATGCATATCCTATTATAGTGTCTTTTTTTTTTTCATTTTCTTTCTAAATTAAAAGAACACTATTAAAACAATACATAAAAAAAATATTACAAGAGTCATTGAACTAGAAAATTATAATGAACTATTATCTTCCGAGAGAAACACAATTTTTCTTCTTGGAATTGATCCAAATGAGTGCTTATGGTTCTATCTTCATTTACATTGCATTCCTTTAGTACCCACTTCCTAAAATTGAGCTTGATAATAATTGGACAACATTTTTTCTTTTCCATAGGAAAATTTATATTAGTGATATGAATTGCAATTTTTCAAACAAACAAAAAAAATGTGATTTATTTTTTCCAATTTTTTTTTTTAAAGAAATCACAATTTTTTTATTCATATTTTTCATTAAAAAAATTTAAAAAACAAGAATTGAAAAACAAAAACATTTCATTTTTTTCTCATTAAAATAAAATATGAACTTACAACATCAAATAAATATTTTGGCTTTTCTATGGTAAATTTTATGATGTGGGTAAGGTGAATTTCATTTTTTTTTTTAAATAAATGTGATCTATTTTTTCCAATTTTTTAAGAAATCACAACTTTTTATTCTCATCGAGAAACTCAAAAATACAATTCCATGATACAGATGATACGAATTTCAATTTTTTTAAAAACAAATGTGATTTATTTTTTCCAACTTTTTAAGAAATCACAACTTGTTTATTCACATCCCTTGTTTGAAGATTGACTTGGGAAAACTAAAAACCAATTTCATGTTGTGGTGATATGAATTTCATTGACTTGGGAAAAACTAAAAACCAATTTCATGTTGTGGTGATATGAATTTCATTTTTTTCAAAAACTAAAGTGAATTTTTTTCCCAAAATTTTCATTAAAAAAATAGAAAAGAAAGAATTAAAAAAACAAAATATTTCATTTTCTCTTATTAAAATAAAACATAAATTTACAGCAACATAAATATTCTCTTTTTTTATATATTCTCTTTTTCTATAGGAAATTTTTCATGATGTAAGTGATATGAATTTCAATTTTTTAGAAAGAAATGTGATTTATTTTTTACAATTTTTTAATAAATTGTTACTTTTTTATTCTCATTCTCTTGTTTGCATATTGGCTTGGGTAAAAACAAAAAAATCAATTTCATGGTGATATGAATTTCAAAATTTAAAAAAAATAAAAAACAAAAACAAATGTAATTTAAATTTTCCAATTTTTAAAAAATCACTATTTTTTTGTTCTTACCTCTTGTTTGTAGATTGGCTCGGGGAAACAAAAAACCAGCTATACTAAATATCTAAACACCACATAGAAAACATCCATCCATAATTATAATTAAATTATGTAGTAATCTACTGACCACTTGTAGGAATTGTCACCTCAATCTCTTGACCATAATATCATGTAATAAATGATACAGCAGACAAATCTTTTGGGTTTGCTAGTTAGTCAATTACTTTTTATTCTTATTTCTGGTTTGTAGATTGGCTCCGGTAAAAACAAAAAATCAGCTATACTAAATATCTAAACACCACAGATAAAACATCCATCCATAGTTATAATTAAATTATGTAGTAATCTACTTGGGTTGGTCAGACCACTTGTCACTTCAATCGCTTGACCATAATATCATGTAATAATTCATACAGCAGACAAATCTTTTGTGTTTGCTAGTTAATCAATTAGGAAAGGATGTATTATTTTATTAAATTTGGCTAATGCTTATTAGATGATACAATCTCAAACATAGTGTTTATATTAGTTTAGTGCAATAGCATGTGCATGTAAGAATTCTGTAGATGTCCTTAATAAAAATGAAAAGGCCAAGTCCCTGAAAATTGATGACAGGAAATGAATGAATAACAAATGAAAAGTTAGATACTAGTTTAACACTGTGACAAGTGTAGATTCAAAATTGTGACCATACCATGAGAGACTGAAAACAGCAGTACTGGTTGCAAAAATTATTGGAAATAATTAGTACCAGAAAAGGAATAATGCAAAAAAATTATTGGAAATATTTTGTATTAAAAAAAAAAAGTAGCCAAAAGTCAGAATGCAAAATATTTCTTTTCTCTCAGCTAAATTAAAATATAAATTTCACGGGGAAATTTTCGGTGGCAGCAATTTTTTTCAAAAATAAAAGAAGTGATTTTTCAGATTTTTTAAAACACCCAATTATACAAATTTCTTGTTTGATGAGAAACATGTAAAAATCAATAAATCCAGGATTTTCCCAAGAGATAAACTAATCTCTCATTTTCAAGATAATCACATGCTCTACAAATCACTCACCACTTTGAAAAGTACCTCGGCCTTCAGCCACTAGTTTAGAGAGTAGCCCAGCTGGTCGAAGAATCGTATTCTTGGATGTTGAGGAGTATGCATTATCCATCCTCGCCGCTGACCTATTCAGAGGGTATCGTAGAAAACTGAATTCATTTGGTAGGATGAATCTATGTGTTGTCCACTTGGTTCAGAAACTTGAATTTGGCTCATCAATGAGAGTTGAGAGGTGCCAAAACTGTTTTGGGATACATCCGGTACATTCTCAAAGGAAAAGATGTTGCTTATAGGTGGACTCTAGAAAGTTCATTTGAAGGGTTTATATGTTTAAACCAACCCAAATATGCACGCATAGCCTTTAAATCGTTTAGAGTCAATAAGAAACCGCTGACTACTGTTGATTTAGAATTTTATGGAGATATTTCATTAATGGTTTTTCTGTTAACAGAAAGCATTGAAATCAAATCGTGTTCATGGCATGGCGAAATACTCATAATTACACGGTTACGATTTTCAGGCATTAGAGAGTACGTACCCAAAGCTCTCCCGCTCTTCTGAGTTAGGGCGCTGATCCGAAACGCTCCACAATTGTTCGGAGCTTTAATGGGTATTTTGGAGTTTTTTTAGTAAACTTTACTGCATTAGAGTTTTGATGTTTTGGGAGTTTTATTATATTTGACGTTCTCAGTTTAGGTGTTGCTGAATTGTTCAAAGGCAAGGGTATGCCATTGGGTTTAGATTTGGATATGGGTCTGGAACTAAGAGAAACAATCCTTTTACTGAAAGCTTTTCTATCTAAATGAAGATGAGGCACCTGGCCAATTCTGATTTGGAAACCTATTTATTCTCCTCATATATGCAGATGACGATGGATATAAAAGAATTTAAAAAAATTGTCTGCAACTAGCAAAACCATCATTATCGCAAGAGTTAAATATAAGAAAGATGAAATACTAAAGAAAAGAAAAATAATAATTGAAATTATGAAATATAAATATTATTAAAAAATATTTTTAATTTAATTCATATATTATTTAGTATAAAATATATATTAAATTGGATATTATAAAATTTATTATACAAACTTTTTATAAAATAACATTGCATTTAAACCCAAATGTTTTAATTTTTTTAATTACTATTATATATATTTTATTTTTTCTTATTCTATTATAGTTAGATATAATATATATAATATTGGTAAGATTACATAACGGCAAAGAATTGAATAAGTGACTTAACATATAGAGTTGCATGAACTCACCATAGGTTAATAACAATTTTTTTCAGGTTTGGAAGTTCTGCATGTTTGTGTAACATAAGAAATACCAAATTTAATCTCAGAATAATTTTCAGTACATACCAATAAGCAAAATTCTAGATTTGGTATCAGAATAAATAATTTTAAGTACATACCAAGAAGCAAAATTCATTCAAATCTAGAAAACTGATTTCATCATATTGTCACTGCACACCAAGAAGCAAAATTCATTAGAATCTAGGACATTGACATCATAATGATATCAGTTGCATATACATTACAATGCGATAGGGCTAATGTGGAAGAAAACCCCTTCTCCCCACTCGATTTGGAAAATTTCCATGCATATAGGAGAAATGCAGCAAACTGTGAATTTGTGTATCAAGTAGGAAACAATTGAATCCATTTCAAAGGAAAACATAGCCTGAAATTTTCTATTCTGTATCTTGAAGGTTAAAATTCTTTAGAAATCAGTGAAAATTTATTGAAATAAAATCCTTGATCACAATGTAATCATCCCGGCAATATTTGCAATTACAAAGTATTAAGTGTGAAGCCAAATTCACCCAGTATTCTAGATCCTTCTAGATTAGATTTTTCTAGATCTCCAGGATTCTAGATCCTCCTACACCGCTAGTGGTTTCTAAATCATTCTAGATCTCCATCTGAATCACACACAGGATTCTAGATCCTTCTTCTGCCTCTATAAATTTGTAATTTCTCTGACCAAGGAAAGCAAGCCAAGGCCCAAGCCTATTATGTAATGGAAAGTGATTTCTGTTCTCCAGTGATTGTTTTATCTATTATGTTGTTTTTGATTGAGTAATATTGTGGTTTCTCCATTTGTCCGTCTCTGTGAATTATTCTTTGCTATTGTCATCTAAGTCTCTAAGTATAAATCCGTTGTGTGTTATGTATCCTCTTAACTAACAACTGGTATCGGAGCTAGGGTCGAATATCCACGGTGCAAGCCACTTAGTGCCATCCCGTTGCTCTGGCAGCATTCATTAAAATGTTGGTTGTTACTCCTGGAGCGTTGTTGAAGGATCTGTCTAGGAAATAGCTAAGGAACGCTAGAACTAAAACACACTTGCTGCAAGAAAAACAAGGTCGTGGACCTATGTTGAAATGTGTTTCTGGAGTTTGAAAAGTGGAGATCCGTGGAGATTGGAATTGAAACTGTGGTGTTTGTAAGTGTTTTTTTACATCAAGCTTGCATGTATACGTCAAGTTTTTTTTCTCAAACCAACATATGTATGTGTGAAATGTGAAAAGGTTAAAACATTATATATGTTTTTATATTTATTATGAAACATATATAATTATATGTTGGAATTTTGAAAAGTATATTTTAAAAAGGAGCAAGAATTTTGAAAATGGTATTTTAAAAGGAGGAATGTCATTATTACTAAAGTTTAAAGAGTAATAATTAAAATTTTATTTTTCAGTGGAGTTTTTGTGTTTTGGGGCGTGAATTTGATTGAAAATGGAGACAACACTTACAGATATGGAGAAGTTGAGCGGGGCTAATTTTGCCCTATGGAAATCACAGATGGAGGATATACTGATTTTAAAGGATCAGTATTTGCCGATTGAGGGTACAACAAATAAACCCTCATCAATGACAAATGAAGAGTGGAATAAGCTAGATAGAAAGGTGATTGCAACAATCCGCTAATATTTAGCAAATAATGTTTATTCATTGTGTCTGGAGAAAAGACGACAGAAGGATTATGGAAGAATCTCCATGATCTATATGAAAAGAACACGACATCAAACAAAGTGTTCTTTATGAAGAAGCTTTATAACCTCAAAATGAAGGATGGTGCTTCAGTTGCTGAGCACTTGAATGCATTTAATATTATTACTAATCAACTTGCCTCTGTTAAAATCATTTTAGATGATGAAATTAGAGCTATATTGCTAATGTGTTCTATGCTAGATAGCTGGGAAAATTTAACTGTAGCTATGAGCACTTCAACAACTATAGGGACCCTGAAGTTTGATGATGTCAGCAGCAGTTTAATGAATGAGGAGCTGCGACGCAAGTCAATTGCGGAAAACCAGGGAGGAGAGGCTCTAGCTCTAGCTAATCGTGGTAGGAGAATGGATGAAGGTCGGCAAGGGAAATCAAGATCGAGAGGCCGATCAAAATCAAGGAGAGGAAGGATCATCTTCTTTCATTGTGGCAAACCCAAGCACATGAAGAAAGAATGTCGATTTTGGAAGAAAGGACAAAAGGATTAGAGATTGTCTACTACAAATCACAAGTCATCCAGCACAAATGAAGGTGAAACTACTGTTGTAGCCACAGATGGTGATGTGTTGTTTACTGTTTCAGTAGAGGATGCATGTGTATATATATCTAGCAATAGCTTTGATTGGATCCTTGACTCTGGGGCATCTCACTATGTAACCCCATGCAAAGATAGCTTTGTTTCATATAATCCTAGTGATTATGGTAGAGTGCACTTGGGGAATAATCATTTTTGCAGTATTGTTGGAGTGGGAGATGTCCAGATCAAGATGAAAGATGGACAATATATATTGTTGAAACAGGTCAGGCATGTACCAGAAATGTGCATGAGTTTAATCTCTATGGGACGACTGGATGATGAAGGCTATTCGACAAGCTTTGGAAAAGGAGGCTGGAAAATTAGCAAAGGTGCATTGGTCGTGGCCAAAGGACCTAAGGCAGGAACATTATACACGTTGAAGACACTGATAGGAAAATCAAATTTCACCGCTGTCACAAAAGAAGGGAATTCAATAGATCTGTGGCATAAGCGTTTGGCTTAAAAATCCTTGTTGGTAAAAATTTATTGCCAGGTTTGAAATCCTACAATCTTCATCTTTGTGGGAATTGTATATATGGTAGACAAAGAAGGGTTTCATTCCTTATAGGTGGCCATGACAGAAAGAAAAATGTGTTAGAATTGGTACACTCGGATGTGTTTGGGCCTGTTAACATTAAATCATTAGGAGGAGCATCATATTTTGTAACATTTATAGATAATGCATTCAGGAAAGTTTGGGCATATCCTATGAAAAATAAAATTGAAGTGTTTGGAATATTTCAAAAATTCCATGTTGCTCTTGAAAGAGAGACTAACAAATTGCTGAAGTGTTTAAGAACAGATAATGGTGGAGAATATTGCTCAAATGCATTTAAGGAATATTGTAACAGGTTTGGCATAAAGCATGAGAAATTGGTGCCTAGTACTCCTCAACAGAATGGTGTCGCAGAAAGGATGGATCGCACCATTATGGAAAATGTGTGAAGTATGTTGTCCAATTCCAGTTTGAAGAAGAATTTTTAGGCTGAAGAAGTCAGGACCGCTTGCTACCTCATAAATAGATCTCCAACTAAAGCCTTGGATTGCAGTATCCCTGAAGAAGTTTGGACTGGTAAGAATTTTAATTATTGTCACTTGAAAATCTTTGGATTTGAAGCATTCACACATATCCCCAAAGAAAATAGAACTAAGCTAGATGATAAATCTATGAAATGCATTTTTTGGGGATATGCAGATGAAGCTCTTGGTTATCGTCTATGGGATCCAGTCAAACATAAAAATTATTAGAAGCAGGGATGTTATATTTAATGAGTCAGAAATGTTCAAGAGGACTGTAAATGAGTTGGAGGTCAAGAAGGTTATTGACAGGTTTGAAGAGCAACAAGAAAACATACCACCAATACAATAAAATGAATAGCAAATTCAGAAGCATGAAGAACAACAAATGGAAAATAATGAACAACAAGAAGAAGGAATCTTGCAGAAACCTTTACAGGAGATTCAACTTGACAATGCACCACCACAGTTGGTTTGTAGATCTTTTAGGCCTCATAAGCCTTCACAAAGGTATCCTCCTTCAAACTATGTTTTGTTGACTGATGAAGGTGAGCCTAATTGTTTTCAAGAAACTTGTAAAGTCAAGCACAGTAAAGAATGGAAGAAAGCAATGCAAGAAGAAATGAACTCTTTGCAGGAAAATAAAACTTGGGAGTTGGTAAACCTCCCAAACGGTAAAAAGGCTCTACAAAACAAATGGGTGTATAGGATTAAGCATGAAGGTGACGAACAGAAGGAGAGGTATAAAGCAAGACTGGTGGTGAAAGATTTTGCCCAAAAAGAATGTATTGACTTCACTGAAATTTTTTCACTTGTTGTTAAAATGTCATCCATTAGAGTCATTCTTGGTCTAGTTGCTACTTTAGACTTAGAATGTGAACAATTAGATGTAAAAACTGCTTTCTTTCTTGGTGAATTGGAGGAAGAAATTTATATGGAGCAGCCAGAAGGTTTCATAGAAAAAGGCAAAGAAGGCCTTGTTTGTAGGTTGAAGAAGAGTCTCCATGGGTTGAAACAGGCACTTCGACAATGGTACAAAAAATTTGATTCATTCATGTTGGAACATGGTTTTCAGAGGTTGGAAGTTGACCATTGTGTCTATATCAAGAGGTATGATCAAGGAAAGTATATCATATTATTGTTATATGTGGATGACATGTTGATTGTTGGGCATGATAAGAATAAGATCAATAGGTTGAAGAAAAATTTGGGTAGCAAATTTGTAATGAAGGATTTGGGACCAACACAATAGATATTGGGCATGCGGATTACGCATGACAGGAAAAACAAAAGGTTGTGGCTGTCACAAGAAAAATATATCAAGAAGGTGCTTGATAGGTTTAATATGAAGGATGTCAAGCGAGTTGGTACACCACTTGCAGCCCACTTCAAGTTGAGTACTGAATTATGTCCTAGTGATGACAAGGAGAAAGAAGAGATGAGCAAGATTCCTTATGATTCAGCAGCTGGCAGCTTAATGTATGCCATGGTATGCACACGACTAGACATTTCATATTCAGTGGGAGTAGTGACCATGTTCCTTACCAATCCAGGCAAACAACATTGACAAGCAGCAAAATGGATTTTAAAGTATCTCAAGGGTACTAGTCATTATTGTTTATGTTTTGGTCCGGATGAGAATATGCTTGAAGGATTTACAGATGCAAATATGGCTAGAGATATGGATACCAGAAAGGCCACTACAAGTTATTTGTATACATTTGCAGGTGCAGCAGTATCTTGGGTGTCAAGGCTACAAAGAATAGTAGCCCTCTCTATAACAGAAGCACAGTAAATAGTTGCAATAGAAGCTTGTAAAGAGATGTTGTGGATGCAGCGATTCGTAGGAGAGATAGGAATAAAGCAGGGCAAGTATGTGTTATATTGTGATAGTCAGAGTGCCATTCACTTGGCGGAAAACCCAACATTTCATTCAAAAACCAAGCACATTGACTTAAGGTACCATTGGATCTGGCATGTGTTAGAGGAAGAACAGTTATCTTTCAAAAAAATCCATACAGATAGGAACCCTGCTGATATGCTCACTAAGATTCTACCACGAAATAAACATGAGTTATGTAGAGGCATGGTAGGACTCGGTGTGACTTGATGACTCTTATTTGGCTTCAAGTGGCAGAATGTTAAGAGTGAAGCCAAATTCTTGCAGTATTCTAGATCCTTCTAGATTAGATTTTTCTAGATCTCCAGTATTCTAGATCCTCCTACACCGCCAGTGGTTTCTTAATCATTTCAGATCTCCATCTGAATCATACACAGGATTCTAGATCCTTCTTCTGCCTCTATAAATTTGTAATTTCTCTGGCCAAGGAAAGCAAGCCAAGGCTCAACGCTGTTATGTAATGCAAAGTGATTTTTGTTCTCCAGTGATTGTTTTATTTATTCCGTTGTTTCTGATTGAGAAATCTTGTTGTTTTTCCATTTGTCTGTCTCTGTGAATTATTCTCTACTATTTGTCGTCTAAGTCTCTGAGTATAAATCCGTTGTGTGTTATGTATCCTCTGAACTAACACAAAGTTCTATACTAAATGTAGTATTGATTACAACTTGCAATATGTTTCAATTTATTTTTTTCCAAATTCAAACTCAGTGATTTATTCAAATGGATGCAAAAAACCATGCATCCTAGACAACCAGTCTGGCAGTGTATTAGGGTATCCATACCTGATTGCGAAACGTCACTTGCTATGGGAAGATAAGCCTGCCCTCATTTCACTGGACATCATGTTTCCCATCAGCATTGCTAGTAAATGTACTCAATCTAACCCGGGTCGGAATTTCAAAATCGGCCTGTCCAGTAAATTTGACAGTTTTTATATTTGTCTTTACCGTTTTGGTTTCGTAAATGTTTAAATTGTATCTGACTGATCCATCCATAATTTACACTAGATATGATTAAAGCACCAAATACTTAAGAAATCTAAGATTTCTATAAAGGATTGAAGAAATTTAATCCTATCCCTGAATCCATCCATAATTTACACTAAAGTATTATTAAAGCAACAAATACTTGAAGTTGATAATTTTATAAACGATTGAAGAAATCCCGGCTGTATAACTTCTGAGATTCTGTTGAAAAAAAAGCCTTCTGAGGTAACAGCTCAGATCGAGTCACAGTTTTGACAATCTGAAATCTTAGCTGACAGTGAATTAAACAAATATTAGAAAAAACTTTAGCGATCAAACCATAATCATATTTCCGTATCAGTTATGAGAATGGACTTTCGGGAAGGAGGGCATCCAATGTTTTGCCTTATCAACATACAGTTAATCTCAAATGAAGCAATAACGAAGGATTCTTATTTATGTCCACAGCGGCTCCCATATCTGCAGAGGATCCACGCCGTCTACAACAGGCGCCTCCATATTGGCGTTTTCATTCTCCTGAAGTGAATAATGCAATATAGACCTTTCCCAATTTTTATATTATAATATTCTTTCTTTTATCATGACAGTTCCAATATAATCTATTTTAATCAATATCGATTTCTTGTTATGTAAACATACAGTTTTCCTTTAATTTTTGGCATACTCTTCCCTTTTCTTTACAAATTAATTTTCTCATCAAAAACTTTTCCATATATACACGTCAACGCTTAAAAATCATAGATATTCATTGCATTTACAAATACATATA
>APFE030067289.1:0-17364 GCA_000404065.3 Pinus taeda | reverse complement strand
GTTATTGTTCAAATATAGTTGATACTTGAAATTATTTCTCTACATTGCTCTCTATTTAAGTCTTTGACATGGTCTGCCTCTTCATCTGGTCCTAATGATGAACCACACTTGTTGGTTCAAAATGCGTCAGCCAAAAAATTCTCTCATGTGATTTTTACCGAAAGACGTTGCTTAAAACTAAGAGTTGTTTATGATAAGTATTCAACTCCTTTTTTTGGTTGTGTTGCTCTTTTAAGCCCCACCAACTTACTTGTAAATAATAGTTGTAGCTCTAGCAACTAATGACTGCACACACCATATTTAGTTCATAAATCATGATTGAAGGTTGCCCATTAATTTAAGTGGATGAAAACCTACCTCTAGTGGTGTCGCTGACAGAGTTTTGGGTTGTGTTCATGTATATATATATTGAAAATATTTATGTAAATTTATAGTTTAGTGTTTTTAATACCTTATAAATCTCATTTAATATTGAATGATTATTTTCCACTAGTAGGATTAATGGTATGTACTTTGAATTTCCCCTTCTGAACTGACATAGTCTTGTAGCAGATCTTTATATTTATGAATTTCCAGGTGAGCTTTATTTATCAGGGAAAATTCTTGAATTTCCAAGCAGGCCTTATTTATAGACCAGGTGAACTTCAAAAAAATTCTCTTTGAAGAGGGACAAATTTGTCTGCCATTACATGATCAAAACTCGTACAAGTAATTAGGGGGCATACACCGAAATATGATCCCTAACCAATTTAGTTAAAAGTATAATGTAATCTAGTGACATGTAGTAGCAAGGTATTCCACATCAACATGGCCTTCCACAACTTTTTATAAAGTTGTCCTTAACCAGATAATCCTTTTAATTAATTAATTGTTGAAATAGTACAACTTCCAATGTTGAGACAGACCTCTATTTGGAAACCACCAAAATTCAGGTGGTTTCCATCTAGTGAAAAGAGCATATTGTGTGTCTTATCCTCTATACTAAATAGATTATGCCTGAATATCCATAAAATTGGTCTGCATCCATCCTCACAGACAAAATTTGGACTAATTCTAAGAATCACACATTCAAGGGTCAAATCCCGTTTTGGTAGAGGTCACTCAGACCTAGTGGTTCTCCTATATATATACCAAAGATACCATATCTGAGATGGGATTAGACTTAGAGGAGATAATAGGTGTAGAATCTCTTTAGGGGCCTTCCTGTGAATAATTTCCAAAGTCTTCTACTGACATGTATTCTACTTCCTGTAAATGAGAAGGGTAACCAACATGAAAGCAATAACATCCCATCCTCCCCTCTCACAGTGCATCAAAACTACATTATGTTGGCCTTCCAATGTCATCCATCTCTCAACGGACCGTAAAAAATGATGGACCATCTCCATAGGAAGCAAAGGGAAACCCTCAAACTGCTTGGGGTATTCCATGATAGTCATCATGTCATACTATGACAAAATGTTTGTCACTTATTCGCAATCTACAAGCATTGCAATGATCCCTAATAATTGTAATTTCCTCCTTGTAATAGTCTCAACAACAAGATATCTATCAATGATGTTCAGAGTGAGATACAATATCTCTAGCATTAGTTCATATTTTAGATGCAACTGAAAAATATTAAGATTTTGAAATCAAGCCTAACAAATAACCCAAACTAAGACCTCTTTCAAAACCTAAGCTTAAAAGAAGTTGGAACTATCATAGGAACAAATTGTTCCCTTTATCAACCAATCAATTAAGACTGCCCTCATCTTTTCATTGATTCCAGCCTGCCTTTTCATATAATATGGAGATATGTAGCTAATGGTTTAGAATACTGTACTACCAATTTTTAATTAAAGAAAATAAATATTTGTCTTTAATTCACAAAAAATTGTTATCATTGACAAATATATACCCCAATATTCTATTAAAATTTGTATATATCTTCAACATATTCCACAACTCCCAATTTATTTTTCAAGGCCTCCATCATCAATGGTAGGAAGAATCTCATAAGAGTCCCTGTGTGCATCCTAAAATACTCTTATCAAGATTATTAATATTTTTCATCTCATTTTAATCATAAATAAACACAAAGCTATCTTAAGACTTTAATATCCACCAGTAATTAGGTGAGGATGAGGATTCCTTTCGTCTGTGAATGTGTGTATTTGAACTTGTGGTAGAAAAAAGAAGTATCAGTGAAATACTACAACTTCCAATGTCAAGAAAAACCTCACTTTGCCTTGATAACATTGCAGTTAGTGATTGTGTTCCAGCTTTCCTTATTTTCATTTGGCTATTGATTTTAATCCACTTTCTTTTGCACATAAATTTATGTTATCACCAATATTAATGATAGTATATTTGTTGGAACTACAATCATCATTAGTAGGTAAGTTGGAATGGCCTAAGAAAGCAACATAACTAAAATATGGAATTCAATACTTCTTATGAACAATTCTTAGCCAATTTCCTCTTGCATTTAGGTGGATGTTGACCATCAAGTGTGTGCATCCCTATAACAAGTCAAATGAATTTCATTATCTCACAATCTACAGAATTAACTAAATGTGCACACACCCCAGAAAGTTCAATGTGCACATTAACCAATTGTTATTATATTTTGTATTAGATACACTCTCGAAAGAATGTGAGACGTTTAGTGCCAATATATACAAAATCAGGGAAAATAGAATGTTGTCATTGATTATACTAGGGAAAAAAGTGACTTCAAATACAATTGATGTTTATTTAAAGTTGTTATTTAATGAGCTAGTTGAATTGTGGAAAGGAATTAAAGCAATTCAAACTTTAAGAGAAGGTAATTAAATCCAATTCAAGTCAAGAAACCACCATGAATAGGCTTGCATATAAGATGAAATTTATCTTCATTGCCACAATACAATCCTTGAGTTTAACTTGTACACCACAATTGGATGGAATTTAACTTTGGGTAGCTACAGTCAATTAGGTTCAGTAAATATACTAAAAATCTATTCATATTTATTTGATTTCTTATGAGGGAGTCCAAAAAATGGAGAGGTAAATAATCTTCGATGAAGCAATCCATATAAAAAAAATTGAGTCCAGAAAATGACCTAATAAATAATTCCCATGAAGCAAACCATATACATCAAAGTACGCTCAATCAATAAAAGTTTAATAAAACAAATTTCACTCCAATACAACATCAAATAAAGACATAAGAGAGGGAATGCCATAGGAGGACACATTCACATGCAAATAGGAAGTATAATGAAGGGTTTTCAAGGGAAGTTATAATTAGCGCTCCTTGAAGAATCCAAAGAGCATTATGGTTGTAAATGTTTGTTGTGAAAAGTGTTCTTTTATTTAGAGCATTGCTCAACTTTGAGCCAAGGGTTGACAACTGACTATTTTCACATTACCATAGGTTATGTAGTTTCTTCTGGCACATAGATGGAAAGGGCCAAGCAAAAGGGCGATCAAGCATGACTAGTAGCTTGAACCTCATCCATTTCTTTTTTTTTGTTATGATGGTTTTGACTCTTTACTATTTAAATAATGGTGTGTGTGATACAATGATTATATGATGTATCATTGTATTTCATTTTTATATTGATAAATATTTTTGTTAAGATGCTTTATTTAAATATTAATATCAATAGTAAATGTACATGGTATTTTATTCCAAAAAGAGGTTGTTGAAGCAACCACTTCAAGCCCGATTAAAATTGTATGCATTTGTAGCAGTAATTGCCCAAAAGTTTGAGGTTGATTATGATCATTATTCCTTCACTTGTGGTATTAATGATTACTAGTGTATAGCTTAATTTCTCTTGGTAGCACAATAGGGTTGCATGCATACTACTAATTTTTGTGTTGCGTTTTCCAAATATTGATGTTGGCCCTTAATATGCTCAAGCCTAAATTTATTGTCACCATTTCATTGCCACATACTAATAATTAAGAATTTCAGTCTAAAGTAAAAAATATATTGTTCTTATATTTCATTTCTAGATATGAAGAACTAATAATTTATGCCTACACCATGTTTTAGGGATCAATATGTTCCATTTTTACTTGTTTATTTCTTTTTCTAGGGATAAGGATTCAATGTTAAAATTTCACTGCTTCTTGATATTTAGCTTGAAATTGTTTAGAAAACCTTTAGAACTTGTAGGAAAATAACTATTCATGCATTCCCGAAAGCCATTTATATAAAGAAATGAACCATCATGCTCTATGATTTTGGTAGATTGGAGCTCTTGGCACATGCACAAATGTGCTTAGCCAAGTTAGATGAGTTGCGACAAGATGTTAAAACAGAAGTGTAACATTGTGTTGAAAGGGAGCATGAGTAGCTAGAATCAAAAGTTGAATCATGTGTGCAGCAAGCATAGATAAATAGGATGGCTCTTCTAGAGGTAGAGAAACAATGGAGGGTTGTTGCCCAGGAGAGGATGGAACATTTGCTTCTACATCAGATGTTGTAGGAAGATAAATATAAAGAGCATATGGAAACACTTTATGCAACAATATGTCAAAGAGTTGCAATTGCACAATAGAAGAATTTGGGTCTTTTAGATCCTGGAAAAACTCGTACACTTGCAGCAGTTATGCAAGCAAGAAAGGTTGCCAATTTTGTTTGTATTCAGAGGGAAATGGAGATTAAATTTTTTAAGGAGAAGTTGGAAAATATATTGCAAAGGGTATGTTTATGGTGTAGTTGATTTAAGACATACAAGGGCAAAACACAAAAGTACAGAGCTTCTAAGGCAAAGAGGAATATGTGAAGGTATCCATCATATCAATCATAGCAAAATGTATAAGCATGGCGTCCGTCTCTCAAGAAAGTTGGCCAAACCATAGTCTAACTTATAAGGGAATTCAAATATTGTTTTTAGAAATGTCAATATACTGATGTGACACAGTTTGTTGTTTTATGAACCTTACTAAGTTCTTGCTTTATAGGGTTTGAAGGAAGTTCCAAAATTCAATACGTACAACATATGCTTTAACACAAGAGCTTACTACATATGAAACCAATCATTCCTTTGTTAATTCAGTTTCTTTTGAGCAACTTGCGACACACATATAATCGACTTCCACATTATAGGTTGTGAAAGTACTTCTAGCTCGCATTAAGAGTGATATTTTGGTGTCACAAGCAAGTCAATCTAATGTTGTACAGATAGATCATTTTATTAAACAATTATCTCCAAGACACAAAAAGATTTCTTCAACCAAAAATATAGCTGTAAAGATGGTTGTTTCTCAAGTGTATGTTAAAGGGACAACTAGAGGTCAAAATTTTGAACAAAAGGAACTGTTATAGGTATCTAGTATGTCTCTTTTTGTGTGCCTATATCATTTTGGGTCATCTTAAGGCTTTGTTCAGTGGTAGAGGAGATCATGAAACCAGACTTGCAAAAGTAATAGTTAGACTTATTCTGGATTTTGAATTCTTAATTAATATTATATTAGATCAACCTTCTTCTAGCTCTTTATTAAGACATACTTCTCCAAATGCATCAACCGATGATTGGGGTTCTAAAGAACCTCAGAATTTAGGTCAACAATGGCCATTTGCAGCCCAATTGGCTACATTTGATGCTGCGTGCTGCTCTTCTATAAATTTGTTTTGTGGAATTCAAGGATGCACAATCCCTTGAAGAGGATTTAATTAGAGTGGCTTTCCATCTTGAAGTTTCAATGTTGCAAAAGCGCGAGCTTACATTAGGAGATGGGGGTGATGCTATTCATGACTCAGAGGCCATTCACAAGTAGGTATGAATTACTACTTTATATTCACATGTACTCAGTATCCCCACGTTCATATTAATTAAGTGTATAGTTATAATTATTCATATATGAGGATGTCACATGAGTGACTAAATTGTGCATAGATTTTCAATCTTAATTTTTGTACTGTTATACTCTATTTTTATGATGATTTTTGTCACCTATAATGAGATGATATTGTTGGTGGATACATAAGGAATATATCAATAAGTTTAGTAGAAGGATTTGCAAGGTATTATATAATATAGTATATAATATATATACACTATATATATATTATATATATATATATATATATATATATGATATATATAATATAATATAATAAATATATATATATATATAATATATAATATATATAGATATATATATATATCATGGTTTTCATGGATTTGGGATTGTAAAAGCTACTAATTACTATTAGTACACCTTAGTAACTCATGGTTGGTGGTTTTCTATAGAAGATAGTTTTGTATTATTTATTTGTATTCTAAGTTAAAACCTTTGAGAAAATGTTGGACTTATGAAACCTACCTCTTCAAATGGTCCTTTTGTTGTTTATCTACCATTAATTAATCCTATTAAGATGGGTTACTACCTATTCTTAGTATGGAGTACCTACTTTAGTATCAATAGGTGTTTTTTTATTATTAATTCTATAAACCCATTTTGAGTCTAAATTCTCACCATTACATGCATTTTATAGGTTATGGAAGATCAATAAATTTTGTGAGAAAGGGTTCTTCATTTGAGTGGAAGTGGTGGAGAAACAAGGATGAAAATGGAAATATCAAATGCACGAGTTAAATTTATGGAATCAAAAGATAATGGAGCTTTACCAATGTCACCTTTTTACCCTGCATCATTTTTTCCATCTCATAGTCCCTTTGATGTCCAAACAAGTGATAATAGAAAACCAAAGAGGGTTCCCTAGTGATTATTTAAAATTACTTCAGAACTAGAAACTTCCTCAAGCACCAAGTTAACTCCAAGAATAGATTGGGAGATGTAGTTGAGGAAAAATTGTTAAATGACAATGAAATTATGGTTAATGATATTCTAAATGACATAGATAGATCGTTGGCTAATATTCTCTATGGGATAAATAAAGGTTATGATAAAATTAAGGTGCGGACAATTAGAATTTCTTGAAAGGTAGGACTTGGTCTTCTTTTGGATGAAGTAAGCAGATAATTTAGTTCCTTCACATATGTTTTGCAGGCACAAGTTAAATCAACAATGGATAATGTTTTTGGAATGGTGTTGAAGAGTCCCTTGTGCAGGATCATCTTGATTATAGTTGGATTGTCAAATGGGTGAAAGAAGTCAGGGATGAGTTTTTTTCATTGATTCCTAAAAGTTGGAAGCAAAAACTCCTTGAAAGCATCAATGTGGACCTCTTGTCTTAGGTGGTATTTCTTTGGAAGTGATAATTATTTTGTGGCATTATATTGATGTGGTTTTTTATTAAATTTCATATTTTCTTTGTTCATCCAGATATTGAAGTCAGGAAGCCAAGAAATTGAGTATCTCAACAAGATTTTATATTATTCATTAAGTGTTGTATTGAAGTTTTATATTCCAACAAATGATAAGGAGTCAAAAGCAACTCATGAAAATTTATTTCGTGAATTTTCTAAGATAGTGACTGGAATGGACAAAAATTCAAACTGTTCCTTTGCACATGTACTGGTGAAGAAACTTTTCTTTATTCTAGAAAAAATATAGGTATTATTGTCTTACGTCATTGATGCATATAATATTCCATTTTAGTAACTAATGCTTTCATATCATTGTTGAGAGATTTAATAGGTGTATTAATTCTCCTGCATCTATATGTCACTCCGGGCTTGTAAACATGAGTTGTATTGTGCTTTCTACATTCATTTCTTGGTCATAGCTTTAATGTTTCCTTATGATGATTAGCTAAGTAATGAAACACACAAATGCTTGTAAACACACAACTCACATAAGCAGAATCAATAATCAAATTCAACTTAGATACTTTGAAATCTCTATGAACTTAACCTACTTGATACTAGAACTGAAATCTGGACATAAATGTCAACTTGATTCTTTACCACATATTCCAATCTAACAGGCTATGAAAGTGAATGCCTAGTCAAATATACTTCACACATAACTCAATCATTCAAAACCCAAATCCTAATTTCCAACTCTTACAATTTCCACTTGAAAGAATTAAAAGATCTAATCTAATTGGAATGGTAATTCAACTTTAAACTAAGCAATCAACCATGCACTCAATGATTGTTCTTAATTTGAAACCCTAGAATGATAAAAGCTTCACATTAATTCCATTGTTTTGACAATAAGTAAAAGATCCTTATGTTGGGAGCTAATTTGAATACTCTGTCTCACACCCTTAATCAGGCAACTTGATCTGTCACACTCAACTAATCTGCATACATATTCCTAATCTATCATAACCTTAAGAACAAGCTTCAAGCCTTAACTCTATTCTCAAGAATGGCAACAAATAAGACAACTATAAATTGCTATCAGGCACAAAAAATTGTACTTAGGAAACTATCCTATAGTTGCATAAATCTCAAATTAAACTCAAGCAAACCTATTCAAAATCTTGGCAAACCAACACTCTATCTTCTCACAACTGATTGCAACCTAACTTCGAAATCAAATCAAGAATGCATTTGATGGAAATTACCTTAGGCTGGAAACTATGTTTTCAATCAACAGTAACAGACTCTAGGCTATAGTATTGCACTCAAGCACTCAAAACAAAGCAAGGGAAATCACACTGGAAATTAAAACTAAATCGTTCACTTGAACTCCAAAATCAATTTACGAATTTATTAAGAAATTGAGAATCTCTTTGCGAAACAAGACAAGATTAAACAATGTTAAGATAACTTAATCAATTAATCCGGAAAGCAATATTTCTATGGCACACACACTCATGAAAGTAATTTAGCAGGAAACTAATCGATTTGGACTAAATCAAACTTATGACGAGTCAAGCTATTTTGATCAATCAATCTGGAATGAATAATCCTATGGCACATGCATTTATGAAAATAATTCGGTGGGAAACCAACCAATTTGATCACTTAAAGAAACAAGCAAATGTGATTTATTCGGGAAAAAAAAATAAAAAATCCACTTCAATGCATAATTAGACTCGCACCATATCAATCCTGATTACTCAATGAATTATCTCGACTTTGGATTTTAGGGTTTCTCTACGTTTTCATTGGATGGGCCAACTCACCACAAGCATTCAATTTATAATGTGATTAAAGCAAGTTTTTATATAACTAAGATAGCACAATCAGGGCAATAAGGTTTGTGGCTTTAGAGAATAGAGTATGACTCTGCCTTAGAAGTAGGACTGTTAATCACATGAGAACCATACATTCAAATTGCTGAAGTAAAGGATATGAAAATGCATCACATGGTCAGCATACCAAAATCATTTCAATTTCAATAGAAACCTCCACAAAGTATAAACAATTGATAAACCAAAGATAAACGAGAATAAGTTATGACTATCACACAACTATGTTCCTAAGAAATGATACCAAGCTAACCCCAAATGGTGGTGGGCCCGGCCACACCTGGGGAGCTTATTTACTTATAGGAAACAAAAATCTTTAACACCACTGATTCATGAATTCACAACAAACCATCCAACAAATTGATCTGAACTGAATACATCGCCATCATAACAATCTTTTAATTAAAAATATATATATGGAGATAAACGATACAAATGACAGTATATTCTTATGTTCGCTACCTTCCTAGTTATTACAGAGCAGCCTTTATAGGCATCGACTTGGTTAAAAACAACCTGAACCATACATAGAAAAGTTTAACAGCTCGGCTCAATCGATCTTCCAGATTAGATTGCTGGAACAATCTGTTCGATTTAGCATAACAGACCCTCAACTAACCCCAAGATTGGTACCAGATAAGTTTAGTGAGGAAAGTGGAGATCTTTATCATGGCAGAAATTGAACTTGTTCGAGCATAGCTAGAGGTGGCTCGTTCATCTAGAAGTATGCGACCTATCCATCCTTTACATTGTTAAGTATTGATCTCGAAATGGTTGTTGAGTACAAAAACGGTCGAACATGGTTCATGGACCAGCACTCTCCTAATCTCATCCTGCTTAGCTACTACAATATCCACACCTGACCATATTGATTAGTTAGTTCATTGGTAACAACTCAAATTCGCTTAAATTTAACTAATAAACAGTAAAATGACATAATGAAATGCTTTACCTCATAGTAGGATTTTGACAGTTTTAGAGCAATATAAATGGAACGAGAGTAGGTATAGGAGTACAAAAAGGACAAGAAAGGAGGTGGAAATATAGTGGTAGTGGGGACAAAACGGGGTACCAACAATCATGCTTTTTTTACATACTTGGAAATTGGAAAATGGGCTATGGATGGCATACTTTCTTGTGGTTTTTTGAAATATGGATGTGCTAGGGTCAACATCAGTGTAAAGAAATTTATTGTTTATATTAATGCACATTTTATTTTTATTGTTTTTTCATGGTTATTTAATTATTTTCTTCAAGGAAATATCTCAAAATATCCACCCGAAGGGATCACTTTCCACTGGCTTATTAACAGAGTGTAACCCCAAGGACGTCAAGGAGAATTGATCCCATGACCTCCCGTTAGTGAGGTGACTTAAGCAATGGGAACTTGACCAATTGAGCTAACCATCGGGGGTATTTATTTGTTTATTTAAATGCTTTATATTTAATTACTGAATAATATAATGTACATAAGATTGATAAAAGTTATCACAAATGTGCACCCTCTTTATAGAAGTGTAGGGCACACATATTTTCTTTGGGTCCAAGGTTAGGAGAATCTATGCTTCCTAAATATAGCATCACAATTAAGAGATGCATAGCCACCTATGATCTAAAAGATGTTAGATCTCCTTCTTGAGAGACCTTTTACTTGCAAAGTTCCAAATCTATAATTAGGCAATAATAAGGGATGACTTTTTTAAATCAATGATGCATTATTGGTACCATTAGTGAAATTTTTTGTTGTTCTTATGTTACCTAGGTTTTTAAGCAACATATCAGTGTTGCATAAATTAGAGTGTTGGAGCCACTAGTCCAGGGATCTGCAGGAGTTAGCAACTTGCAGCAAGAATTCACTACTTGTTATGGCTCTTCTTCAGGGGCTACAAGGTCATTGCCTCAAACCATACAATGTCTTATAACTTTAGTGCGAAAATCTGTGGAGCAACAAAGAAGTGAATTTGAAGTGATGAAACAATATTTCAATTGGTAATTCAATTCAATTGTGTAATTTTTTGAAGTGATGAAACAATATTTTAGGTATAAATTGTAGTCCAACCAATATTAAGTTGGAAACTCATATTGTAATACTTGACATTTCATATAATATAATTTATGTGGTTGAAATTATTTATAGTTGTACTTGATATTATTTAGTATTGTAGCTAACATATGTAACTTTGTGTTTCATATTAGATGAACATGCACATTGTATGACATTTTTTAAATTTAATAGTAAAATTATACTAGTTAATTTATGTTGTTTAATAATGAACACATAAAATCAGTCTAAAATTACTAAAATAGTAGTTCATATTCATTAATGATGAATAGAAATAAAATTAATATAGAATTACTAAATTAGTCATTTATAATGATTATTAATGAAATTAAATGAAATTAATATAAACTACTAAATTAGTCGTTTATATAATGAATATGAACTACTGAAAAATGATAACTGACTATTGTAAATGATAAATTTGTGATTATAAATAATGACTAAATTTTTCATATATATGACTACTAGTAGCTAATTTACAATATCTTATAACACGACCGAAGTTTAGTCTTACTTAATTGGTTTCAAACGATGACTAAAATTTGCATATATATGACTAATTTATAGTATCTTATAACATGACCAACATTTTGGTCATATTTCTTTGGTCATTAATTGGTTTTCTCTGGTGATCATGTAGTAGTATGTTTTTTGTGTATTTGGTCATTAATTGTGGCAATTAATGAGTAGATCAATGACTAAATTAAAGTCCAAATTTATGACTAAGTATACCACTAGACAATAAAATTGAGACAACAAATTAATGATTAAGCTAAATATGACTCAAAGTTGGTCGTGTTATAAGATACTGTAAATTAACCACTATTGGTCACTGACTCAAAAGTGGTATGCAAATTTTAGTCATTTTTTCAGTAACTAATTAACCATTTTGTACTAGAGAAGAGAACAAAAGATGTCAAAGCATGGTTGATTTGAATGAAGAAGTTCTCGATATTGCAAGAGTATTTAGAGGACATAAAAACCAAGATAACTACCTTCAGTCTCAAGGGAAAAGTAGATATCTTGTGGGAAGATGTGAAGTGTGTCAAAGGCATCAAGGTAGAGGAAATAAGTTGGCATGAGTTTAAAAGACTGTTCATGAAGAAGTACATGTCAGAGAGATATTATGACAAAAATACCAAAGAGTTCTATGAGTTGAATATGGGTTCCTTGATAGATGAAGAGTACACAACCAAGTTTGTGGAGATGTTGAGGTATTTTCCCTACATTAAGGATGAGAAGACAAATGTCCAAAGGTTCATTAGTAGATTGCCTTTACCACTTAAAGATCAGATTGAGTATGATGATCCTCAGTCATTGGAGGGATTCATCGGGAAGATGAAGCATTGTTATGAGTAGTCAAAGCACAAGTATAAGCCTAAGTGGGATCGGAAAAGTAATGAGAATACTAAAAGAAAGTGGGATAAGAAGCGATGAATACCTCAAGATGCAGGTGACAAGGAGAATGTGGCACTGTACAAAAAGTTCAATGCAGTTGATAGAGGAAATGGATTTAAGCCTGAGGAGAAAAATAAGGGTGATGGTAGGAAGCCTTTGAGGTGTTGGACTTGTGGAGGAGAGCATCCCAGGAGTGAGTGCCCATCACACCATGGTGGCATACCTCGGATTTATAGTGCTTAGGAGGAACAAACAGTTGGAGATGTTAGGAAGAGTATTTCTTGTATTTATGTACTAGTGGATAATATGCAAGTTGATCATTAGGCATCCATTATTGAGATGGAAGGAAATATTTGTAGTCAAGTTGTCTCCATTTTGATTGACCCTAGATCTAACTAGAGTTATATTAGTCCTGACCTAGTGGATAAAGGTTGCTTGAATAAATAAATGCATGCAAAATCTTGGTTGGTGTAGTTGGCTATAGGGACCAAAAGAAGTGTTCATCATTAAGTGAAATATTGTGCATTTGAGTTGAATGGTATGCCTACATCATCACATCTAAATGTGCTTCCTTTGGGATCATATAATATGCTTTTTGGCATGGATTAATTTTTCATCCACAAGACTAAGGTAGAATGCTATGATAAGACTATTGAGTGTCTGGATGATGACGGAGAAAAGAGAATCGTGTAGGGAAAGAAGAATCCCACATCAGTGAGAATGATTACATCTATGCAAGAAGAGAACAACTTTTGGAAAGGATGTGTATTTTTTGTAGTTTAAATTTCCAATGACAAAGGAAATATGTTGAGGATGATGAAGTTTCGAAGAATTATCTTGTTTTGCAGTAGTTTCAAGATGTATTTCCAGCAGATATTTCAGAGTTGCCTCCTCATAAAGGGGTGGTATCTTCTATTGAGTTAATGTCGGGAGCAACACCGATTTGGTGGAATTGAAGGTGCAACTTAAGGAGATGCTTGATAATAGATACATAAGGCCAAGTGTGTCACCTTGCGGTGCACCACTATTGTTTGTAAGAAGAAGGATGGTACTCTCAGATTATGTATTGATTACAGGAAGATAAATAAAGTGACTATCAAGAACATGTATTCATTGTCACAGATTGATGATTTGATTGATCAACTGAAGGGACAAACAATGTTTTCAAAGATTGATCTGAGATCAAGATATCATCAGGTGCGCATTAAGGAAGAATATATTTACAAGACTGCATTCCGTACGTGGTATGGACATTGTGAGTTTGTGGTGGTTACTTTTGGTCTTACTAATGCTCCAGTCACCTTTATGTGTTTGATGAATAGTGTGTTGTGTCCTTACCTGGACAAGTTTGTGATAATGTTTATTGATGATATATTGATATACCCCAATAATGAGGAAGAGCATGCAGAGCACCTGGAAACAATATTGAGATTGTTGAGAGAGCATTAGTTATATGCCAAACTCATTAAGTGTAGTTTCTTTCAATCTCAGATTCACTACTTGGGACATGTTATTTCTAAGGAGGGAATATCAAGGGACTCAGAAAAGATTAAAGCTACATGGATTAGCCAACTACTAGGAACATGGATGAGGTTAGATCATTCATGGGACTAGTAGGTTATTACAAGAGGTTCATCAGGAACTTCTCATGGATTAGCTATCCTATTACATATTTGCAAAGAAAATGGAAGAAGTTTGAATGGATTGAGGAGTGTGCAACTAGTTTTTATTTGTTGAAGAATTTGCTTACAGATGCTCTAGTTTTGAATATTGCAGATCATGATAAAGAGTTTGTGGTATGTACAAATGCTTGCAAGGAAGGACTTGGTGGAGTCTTGATGCAGGAAGGACAGGTCCTATGCTATGAGTCAAGGAAGTTGAATGAACATGAGAAGAATTATGTGACTCGTGATCTTGAGGTGGCAACTATCATTCATGCATTGAAGATGTGGAGACCTTATCTTCTTGGCAGGAGGTTCACCTTGATGAGTGATCACAGTGGGAGGAGGTACTTGTTTGACCAACCCAATCTAAATTCCAGGCAAGCTAGATGGTTGGATACATTTAGTGAGATTGATTTTGAGATTAGATACATCAAAGGCAAGGAGAATAGGGTTGAAGATGCTCTTAGTAGGAGAGTGCAGGTGAATCACATTTCAATTGTGAGCTCTAATGGGATAGATTTGCAGGAGAGGATCTTGCATGCAGGGTAGTATGATGATAGGTACCAACAACTAAAGAAAATATTACAACAACGTGGTGAAGGTGATAGAGATGAGGAGTATCACTTCACGGGATATGTCTTGGTAAGATTCAGGAACAAGATTTATGTGCCAAATAATAGTGAGCTCAAGAAGCTTATCTTCAAGGAATTTCATGTCAAGTCATATTTAGGTCACCTAGGATATCAAAATACTTTTACAGTGGTTAAGAAGTTTTCTTATTGGCCTAACTTGAAGAAATAGGTGGTTGAATTTGTTATAAGATGTTTGGTCTGTTAGTAGGTGAAAACTGAATGTAAGCATCCAACTAGTTTGTTGTAGCCTATTCGGATTCGAAAATGGAAGGGAGGTCATTTACATGGACTTCATTGTAGGTTTTCTAAGGACATCTAGGCAACATAATTCCATCATGGTTGTGGTTGACAAGTTGAGCAAGGTAGATCAATTCATTGTAGTCAAGTCTAATAATTTAGCTAGTGAGGTAGCTTAGATCTTCATCAGGGAGATAGTGAGATTACATAGTGTTATGAAGAAGATCATATCATATAGAGATGCCAAGTTCACTTCTAAGTTTGGGAAGGAGTTGTTTGCAATATTGGGGACAAAGCTAGCTTTCAGTACATCTTATCATATGCATATAGATGGACAAACATAGAGGATTAACATGATTATTGAGGACCTGTTGAGGATGCATGTCATGCATCAATAGAGGAAGTTGGAGGAGTATCTTCCACTGGTGGAGTTTTCATATAACAATGAGTATCATGAGTCCTTGAATATGATTCCATTTGAGGCTCTTTATGGGCAGAGTTGTAATATTCCTACCAGCTAGAGTGATCCAATGAATAAGGTGTTGATTGGACTGGGTATGTTGGTTGAGATGGAGCAGGAGATGCAAGTTATTAAAAATAATTTAAAGGTAGTGCAAGACAGGTAAAAGAGTTATGAAAATCAGCATAGAGCATTAAAAGAGTTTCAAGTAGGGGAACATGTGTACTTGCACATCAAACCCAAGAGGAGCTCCTTGAGGATTGGATCATCTATCAAGTTGGCACCTCGGTATTGTCAGCCTTTTGAGTTCCTTGAGAGGATTGGACGAATGGCATAATGACTTGCACTTCCACCAATAATTAAAGGCCATGATGTTTTCTATGTTTTGTTACATAAGAGATATGTCCAGGCTGTTGATCATGTGATTGATTGGTTTGTATTGCAAGTGGAACCAAAGGAAGAATTCAAGCCAGAAACTTAGTGCATTTTGCAGCAGAAACAACTCATGCTCTGGAACCTAGCAATAGAGCAGGTTAATGTGTAGTGGAAGCACTTTGGGCCCGATGAAGATACATGGGAGATGGATGATTAGATGTGGGACATGTAACCTTCCTTATGTGTTGGTTGAGAAAATGTGTTTAACTTATGTTTTTTTATTATATGGATGTATATGTGCAATGTCAATACTGCAATGATTTGTGTTATAAAGCTCCAATAAGCAGTGTGTTGTGAATATTGCAATGAGATGTGTTATAAAGCTCCAATAAGAAGTATGATGGTCATGTTTTCAACAGTTTGGTATGTTGTAAATATTGCATCGAGTTGTGCTATAAAGCTCCATAAGAAGTATGTTTTGTTGTTTATAAGTGTCGCAGAACACCGAGGATGGTGTTCCACCAAGGGGGAGGGGTTTTTAATAGTCCCTAGTTGATTTTCCATGGAAATAAAATAAGACCAAGGTCATGGGACACGTATTCCAAGCTGAATGGTGGGAAACATTATAGTTGGCATCACTTATGGTTAATTAATGGCCATGGAAATTGGAAAAGGCATTGGAAATGAAAAAGAGGAAATGAATGCCATTTAATTATGAAAATAAAGGTAAATAAGAGAAAAGGAAGGCGAAGAGACATAAATTTGCATGCAAGGGAAATTAAAGGAAAATGAAGAAAAAGATAGGCATCAATGATAAAAAATCATCAGAGAAATAGTTCACATATTTTGTCAGTTCAGTTTTGGCTCTCTCCTTTCATTCTCACATTCTCTCATACTCTTGCAAACTTAGAGCATTCTTAGAGCGCTCTAGCATTCACTTGGATTGGAGAGAGAAAGAAAAGCAAAGCAAGGAAGCACAAGGAGACATTTAGATCAACAGCTACAACATACTTACTTCAGGGGTAACATGTTGCATGTGTGATCTCCATGTTGGTTTTTGGATGCATGGTATATGGATGTGGTTCCTTGGTTATGTGTTGTCATTGGCATGGAGATTTGCCTCAAATGATAGTGGTTTTAGCCTTGTCTTTTCATTTCCTGGATAACCATGGTGTAGTGGGTTCCACATCTATTTTTCTGATTATTTCTCTGGTTTCCTATGGTGGTGGGTTGGAATAAATTATCTGGAACCCTAAAACAACTTGGTTTCCAGAGAGGCTATGGGTTTAGTTACTAGTCCCTGAAGCCTATCGCTTGGGACAAACACTCTGGAACCCTGAAACAACTCAGATTCTGTAACCACCCCGGGTTAAAACTTCATGTAATAAAGTTAATAAAGGAAACATAATAACCATGGTCATGGGACACATATTCCAAGATGAATG
>APFE030067285.1:118851-196654 GCA_000404065.3 Pinus taeda | reverse complement strand
TATCTGGATGACATTCTGATTTTTAGTAAAACGTGGGAGGAACACTTAAAGCATGTTAAGCAGACATTAGATGTTTTGAAAAGAGAAAAATTTTATGTTAAACTCTCCAAATGTGAATTTGGCAAAACATCTCTAAATTATTTGGGTCACATAGTAGGGGTTGGTGAATTGAAAATAGATCCCTCGAAAGTGGCAATCATTGTAAACTGGCCTAAACCCAAGTCTACTACAAAAGTGAGAAGCTTCTTAGGAGCATCACAATATTGGAGGAAGTTCATCTCTAACTTTTCCTCAATTGCAGCTCCCTTACATGCTTTGACAGGATTGAACAAGGTGTTTCAGTGGGGAGGCAAACATCAGAAAGCCTTCGACACCTTGAAGGAAAATATTATTACAACACCTATACTAGCACTGCCTAATCTACAAAGACCATTTGAAATCCAAATAGATGCGAGTGACTACGCCATGGGAGCGGTGTTGACACAACACAATAAACCCATATGTTATCATTCTGAGACTTTTAATCATGCGGTAGTTAACTATCCTACATATGATAAAGAATTGTATGCATTAGTTTAGAGTGTGAAAAAGTGGAAACATTACTTAATGGGCAAAGGGACAGTAATACACACTGATCTTCAACCACTTCAATATCTACACTCCCAAACTAAATTGCAGCAATCAAGGCACTACAGATGGATGGGTTTTCTACAACAGTTTCATTTAGTCATTAGATATAAAAAGGGCATACATAACAAAGTTGCAGACATGTTATCTAGACCCATTATAAATGCATCTACTATACTTAAGCATAATTATGTACTACATGAAAGCTACATTGAACAATATGCTCAAGATATGGAATTTAAAGATGTAAATGCAACTTTGAGTCAATGAAAAAGGATAGAAGAATTGGATTATCATGTGAAGGACCGACTCTTATATCATTGTGGGAAATTCTGCATTCCAAAAACAGAGAGAGTAAAGATAATTAGAGAGGCACACACTTTTATGATATCGGGTCACTTTGGGGTAAGTAAAACAGTTACACAACGACAAAGATTTTGTTATTGGCTAAAAATGAATGAGACAATTTCTAGATATGTGAGAGGGTGTACTATGTCTGCCAAAAGCAAGCCCAGCTATAGAAAACTAGGTCTGTACACTCCATTACCAGTTCCTTCTCACCCTTGGGAAAGTGTTTCCATGGATTTTGTTGGGGGACTGCCTAAGTCTAGAAAGGGTCATGATTATCTGTATGTGGTTGTGGATAGGTTCAACAAAATGTGCATTTTGATACCTTGTAATAAGTAGATTATAGCTGAACAAATTGCAAAACTATTCTTTGAACATGTATGGGTTCATTTTGGGTTACCCACTTCTATTGTATTTGATCGAGACACTCGATTTGTGAGGAAGTTTTGGTTAAGTCTGCGGGAGCTGATGGACACCCAACTGAAGAAAAGCATAGCTTTTCATCCACAAACCGATGGCCAGATAGAAGTAGTTAACAGGACAGTGATCCAGCTACTCATAGGATATTGCAGCAAACATCCTAAGCTTTGGGATGAACACTTTTGTTATGTGCAACATGTTTACAACAGAGAAAAACATTCTTCTACACAAAGATCTCCTTTTGAAACCTATTTTGGTTTCACACCAAGGTCTCCTTTGGATTTTTTATTTGGTAAAGATACCACCGTTGATGGACACAGTGATGTGGAAAAGGCAACTAGGTTCATTGAATAGATCTAGGAGATCCACCAGGTAGTACAGGAATAGATAGAAAGGAGCCAAGCCAAATAGAAGGCAAGGCATGACAAGCATCGGGTGGAGCATAGTTTTCAAGTTGGTGACTAGGTCTGGCTGTATATTAGCAAGGACAGGATGCAAGGTGAAGGTAAAAAGCTAAAGCCTATCAGGTATGGACCCTTCAAGATACTTGAGAGGATCGGTGAAAATGCTTTTCGCTTTGATCTACTAGATTACATGCACATCTACTCAGTCGTAAATGAAGATTGCCTGAGAATGTTTGAACTTTCAATGATTGAGGATCCTGAAGAGCAAAGTCAACTGCCTTCTATTGATGACCTGCTACCTGAATATCTGAATGAATTGCAAGAAGATACAGTCTTGGACAGGAAGGTGAGGACAATGCGCAGAGGAAATCTTGAGTACCTCAAAATTGGAGTCAAGGGTCCGAAGCCGAGTAGTGCAAAGTGGATTGAGATTGGGCAAGTGAGACAGCAGTACCCTCACTTAGTCGATGCTTGAAAGAAAACCAACTTTTGGTGGTCCAAAAGCTTTTCAGTGGGAAGGCCATCATCCGAATTAGATCCATAATGAATAATCAAAAGAACCATAGCTGTACCAGGTCGGGACAGACTTCAAAGAATTAAGAGCAGTGACCAAAAACACCTCTAAACTAGTGGCAGTTTGCAGCTAGTGTGGAATGACGAGGACCTCGGTCAAAGCGCGCTGACCAAGGCCCATGGAGACTGCGCAAGAGGTGAAATTAGCCCTTGGGAAGCCCAAATCGTGCATCGTTGGGAAAAAACCCTCAAAATGGAGGGGCCCCGAGCGCTTGGTCACATGGGAGCCGAGAAAACCGTGGCGAAAAACGCTAAAGGCTAAGGCGAGACCCATGCTCTAAAAACCGGCAGTATTCATAGGAGGCACACTTGGGTGGCAAGCAGATTCGATGAAAATGGAGTGATTCCACTCAGCACCCGACGTGTGGCAAGCAGAGGAGAGAGAAAACTGCCGCTCATCGCACGCTAACGGTCGAGCAAAGAAACCACGCAAAATGAGCGGATGGCATTGGATCTGGGAGATCTAGATCTAACGGTTGTTATTGTGCCCGACGATAAGACCAGATGTAATGAGGGATTAAGCCGTGATTTAGAAGAATTTGAGGTCCGCTTTGACCGCCAAGGTGGCGGATGACTTGTTCCACGACGTAACTGAAGAAACAAACCGAAGAAGCAAGCTGGCGCAGTTCACAGGAGGACAAGTGGCCGCCCCCTGTGAGTCTGATGATGACACCGAGATAGGGAACTCCAAGCAAAGTTGTAGCAGGTGTTCTGACGGAGTTGGAAGACGAATCAAACCACCATGAGCTCGAGTGGCTTTAAAGCCATGCACAGACCAACAGAAGGAACAGACCCACATATACATGGAAGAACAGAGAAAGCAGATAGAGAGAGCAAAAGCAGTGGGAAGACAGAGGGCCGAGCTGACCAAAGGAAGCATCGAGCACCAGAGGGCTTAAGAAATTTGAGCCATCCCTGAAGGGGATCTGTCAGGACCGAGCACCACATTGGACTCCTTCCATTGTAGACCCGAGACGTTAGAAAGCTGGTAAGGCCAAGAGTCTGTGTACTCTAGTGGCTTAGGAAATCAAAGAACCACCCTGCCAAGCTATCTTGTGACAGGAGACTCATATTGAGCTCCTTCTTTGTAATTCTCTGCTTTAAGACACAATAAAAGAAGGCCACCACTGAGAGCTGGACCAGAGATGTAGCCCTAGAGGATAGGGTGAACTCCTTATTAATTTCTTGTGTTCTTATATTTGCTTATTGTATTTCTTTGTTGTCTTTCGTTTCAAGTGTCTATGTATTTGCAATCTGATCGATCCATTGCTTAAATAACCTAGACACACACCGACACATGAGTCTGTAATACCTCCTTTTAATAATTCGTAACTGAGATCACTCATAGGGTGATTATCAGATCAATAAGATAAGGGGTCTCATTACGAGCCAACTTGTTCAGTTCAATTACAACCAATGAATGGCATTGTTATAAGCTGGCTCCCAAACCAAGATAATGGTTTTTTATCTTAAAAAGTTAAAAGAATATAAAATCAAAAAATATATATGTAAACATATCTTTATGAATTTATCTTTCAAAATTTATACTCTTAGATGGATGGGACAATGAATGATTGATGGTCAAAAGGTAACCCTGTCGAGACTATAGATGTTTGTTGGCAGCAGAGGCACTACCTGTGACAAAAGAGTAAATTTAAAAGCTAAGTTGGAGGAGCCCCCTACTTTATCTTTATCAACCAATCAAAGCTTGAAGAAACCAAAAATGTTTTTATTTTTAAGGGATTGTAAAAGAAATTGCAAAAAATTGTTATTTTATTTAGAGTTAATTTTTATTTAGCTATTCTTAGATGGTTTTCTTTATCCTCAATTGTTTCCAAACTAAGAAAGTTTTAGATATTGCATTATTTTTCAAAGACCACTATTTCTCCCAGTGAATTGCCAATTGTTTTGCTATACAACAACCCTCCCCATTTCAAAAATTTTCATATAAGAATTTAATAAGAAATGGGTCCCCTTTAGAATATAAATAAAATCAATAAAACGTTTGAAAATAACTTTTTATAATAGGTCATATAAAAATTTTCTTTTAGGGTAGGTTAGATCGCAATCGCAATATGCAAAACTTTTGAACCCATGGAAGTCCTTTTAAGAAAATCCAATCCGATTGGAGTCATAATAAAACCTTATTGTAAATATCTTTATCAAAGGAAATAATTATAAAAGTGAATTGTCGCATCGCGCACATCCTTTATCTTAACGGTGGACTTATAGTGTTCCATTGAGATCCGTTGATACGATAACTCTATCGGAAATCGCATATTGCCACTCGTTAAGAAAACGCCCCAAGTGTTCCATGGAAAACCTTCGATGCGATAAGCTGATTGCAATCGCGCATCACTAAAATCATAAGACACATCCCAAAAGCTCCTTTGAAATCTTCTGATACGATTTCATTATCGTATAGCTTGCGTTTGATAAAGGCAAAACATGAAGTATTACGAACATGTGCGGTTTAAAGTTATAAGTCAATAATAAAGAAAATGTAAATGATTTATGAGTTTTAAAGCATGCCACCTCCCCATGCTAGCTCACCACTGATCGTAATCGCAACCATGCAGAGGAACCATTCAAGCATGGCACTTGTAACTCCCGATCTACGATATGCGATTATCGCTATTCGCCGATCGGGAAGTCACGATACCCATTCTAAAAAGGACCGTTATAAATTTGCGATGCAACATACCATCACGAAATTAAAGTTTGACATTGGAAGTTATGGGGAAATCATTAAGAAGTAGTTATGGTTGAATCCTTCAAGGATTTCATCCGTGGTGGCTTAATATATCATAGATCCGTAGCATCAATTACGTTTAATTGTTTTTAGTAATTGTGCGTTATGTATTAGCATTTAACAAGTTTTTTCTACTATTACGTCCTTCTGTTTCATTTTGCAGAGCTAATATGAAATCATCAGTCTAGCAAAAATGTTTAAGAAAGCTCGGAAAGTAAAGGTTCCCATCATAGCGAAAGGTGAACCAAAAAAGTTGGTGCTGATAGCTGATACTACCTGTCTAGGCCTTGGCAAGACTTCATGGGAGGGCATATATAATCTACTCGAAGCTGAGGCTCCAACCAAAATTGAAGAAGAAGGAGGAACGACTGATTCAAGTGATAAATCAGAGAATACTCTTAAGGATTTAGCCAGCTCCTTTCTCCGCAAAATAGCAGCCCGTGCAAAAGTGTTACCATACAATAACTTGGTGAGAGGGGTAATAGAGAGTATCAACATAACCGACAGAGCATTCTATACAGCCGATGGAAGGATGTTCGGCACATTCAAGGCAGAAGATGTCAAGAAGATGTATCATTTGCTAGACCCCCAGAAACATTACAACAAGGCATTTTTAGAAGCTTTCGCCAAGGAGAATGAGGTAGAGTCGGACCCTATCAAGCAATGGAGATATTTCCCAAAAAATCATAAGCATGAATCCTCTGGTTTGCACTCCGTGGACTCCTTAGCGTATCCCTATTGATATGTTGGTGCTATGATATGTAGACTCTTTGGAGCCTCTAATTCAGCTAGATTTTCCATAGAAATGGTGCATTTAATGGAAGCAACAATTAACTCTTTTATCATGGATTGGGCAACCATTTTATCAGATAAAATGGCCAACCAAATCCTTGATTATAGAAGAAATAGGAATGTAACTACCCGGATAATACCCCCATTCTATATGAGCACCTACATTATGGATACCATCTGTTTCAATTTTGACTTCCCCATTCTAGGTTGGAAATGGACTCCTCAAGACCCAACTCCTATTCACATTTATCATAAGTATTTATGGAAGGCCCATTATAAAGATTATATATATAGAATTTGCCATGGTTTTGTTTTACCCGTCCATCAGGCCATATTCAACAGACCTGCTCCTCGGTTATCCGATGAGGCCAGCATTGACTTAACATCAATCGAAATTGGTTCGATGAAGAAAAGTTCACCTATGTCAGACTTTTTGGCAGCACCACAAATCCACATGTTCTCGCATTGTACATTCCTGATAAGCTATTGGCCAGAGAAATAGCTTACCAGATAACGGAGAAAGGAATGTCTAGGAGCCTCAAAGAGTCCAAGAAACAAATGTGGCCTACATTTCCCCTCTGTTGTGATACTTACTCACTACATGATTTCAAGCATGCCGAGAAAGAAGAAAAGAAGATAAAAATTCTGAAGTTAGCAGTCATCCCTAAGAGACAGTATGACCCAAACAAAGTGGCTTACAACTTTACCACTCAGGATAAAATTGCCAAATTTGAACATGAGAAAGATGACTATGATGACTTGTTCGCTTCGGCTAAGTCGTTTTCACAGGTAAAACATTTGGCAGGGATCAAATTGGGAGCAGGGGAGATAGATAAGTTTATGCAGTTCAGGACAGGGAGGTTACAAACACTACCTTTGGATTTATTGAACACTACCCCTATGGTGCAGCAAGAAGGCCATAGTGAAGAACACACTACTGAGAAGATACTCGAAAAGGAGTAGACAAATGAAAAGGCCAGCAAGCTCCTAGATACCGATGTGCATATTGATGCCAACTTAATCAAAGAATGTAAGAAATTTGATCAACAGATCAAGAACCAGAATGACTCCCAAAACACCATTATACCAAAATTGCCCGCAACATAGGAGCCTATTGTTACTAGTATTACAATTGAAGAGGCAGTCGACACAGTGAACACTCAGCATGATATTGAAATAATTCCAGAGAATCCTTCCGAAGAGATTGTATTGAAGGTTAAGGAAATACCACCCCTGGATGTATTTTACAATCCAAAGCATAGGGTTGTGGTCAAAAGGCAAAGGAAAAAGAGGAAAATTGACTAGGGACCATTCTCAACTCCTCAAGCTGAACTTATGAATGTGGTATGGAAAGACTCAAAAGTCAATGCTTCTGAGGATTTAACTAAGTTATCTCAATATGCAAGTGCCTATACAACCGCTACAATGGACAAGGCCTCCGAAGTTAGCCAATTGATCAAATAAAAGGATCTAAGGATCACCCAACTTGAAGAGAAAATGATAGTAGAACAGTAGAAAATCGGTCAGCTTGAGCAACAACTAGCAGAGCAAAAACAACAGAATGAGCAACTGAAAGAACAATTAAATCTGGAGAAACAAAATATCGATTAGCACGCTCTCCAGAAACAACAAAAGTTGTCTCAAGAACTCAGCAAGCTTCAAGTGGCACTTCAGTAGGAAAAGAAGGCCAAAGAAGCACAAATCGCACAACTACAATTACAGGTAGAGAAATTCAAAGGTTATCTGAAGATTGATGAATTCAAGAAAGAAGCCTTGGAAGTGACTAAAGCCTTATCTCGGTAACTGAATATCCTTTTCCATAAAATATCATTGGTTGACCCATTGTGCATCATCACTACATCACTCATTAAATAGGAATTTGACACCAGGTTAGAATTTGAAAACGCAGATGATAAGGTCACAAGATTTATCTCTTGGTAAAGTACAGAAGAAGGCATGGCTGCTAATTTACCGAAAATCCAAGAATCGCACAAAGAAGTCTTGTTTTCGGAGTGGGAATCATAGTTAATAAAGGCCGAAAGAGTTACTTCTAGAGCCAGGGATACAATGAACAGTGTGATTGAGTTAGTAAATGACAACTTATATGGAGGTAACTTGATCTTCGATTGCTCCTCAGGAAAGCTCCCGAAGGCAAAAGCGCTAGAAAATCAATGGAGACACGATCTGGCCAGCAGAGAAGAACAAATCGGAAAAGTGCAAAACTTGACTTAGGATGCATTTTGGTTCTTCTTAGTCAAGCCACATAGCCAGCAAATGTTTACCAAATGCCTTGTCGACGTTTTCAATCACATGGTTCCCTAGCTTTCAGATGCCACATACACAGGTCAACTACATTCTAGGCTGAGTCATGCTCCGGAAATTTAGGAAATGCTCTCAATTTGTCAGTTGCGAGTGCAAGAAAATAAGTAGATACAATGAATCAGTTCAAAGGCTATCCCACTATTATTTTCATAAATCAAATCCCAGATTTTCATGTTTGAAGTTTTAACAACTCAAAGCGATTTTTATTGACAATTAGTGTTTATTTTATTCTTTAAACCCTTTCATGTCTTTTAAGAATGGTCCTCAATTTGGATAAACTTTGACTTGAGAAGTTGCACTTTTGTACTTTTGAATACATTTTATCAGTAGTGGATCAAGGTTTCACATTTTTGTGAAGAAACCTTTTCAAGACCTACACTTTTGTATCTCTTGGAAGTTTTCTCAAATAAGAAAGTGGAATCAGAGTGTTATTTACATTGGAAAGACTCAAATGCATGCATATTTCTATCACTGTACTTAGCACATCTTTTACAAAAGTATTTTTTTTTTTTTTTTTCTTAGATTTTTTTTTATTTTTTTTTTTTTTTTTTCTTAGAGTTGCTTTTGAATAATGAGATGGAATGATATTTTAAGGTCCATGAGACTAAAACTAGTCTATGAGATCATTAGTTCCCTATTTTTCGCTTTTTGCAATTCAATCCTTTTCTGATTCAAATTGATGATGAGCTGACCAAACCTTCCAACAATCCCCTCGCTAAAAAGACAATGCCAAGAAACTGATGCTAACATGTTCTCATAACTTTCTCTAATGTCTTTGAATGCATCACATTCCAAAATGAAATGTTTTTCCAATTCAACAGCTCTAGACGTGCAAAATGTACACACACATTCTTCCCAAGCTTCTTTAGGCCTTTTCCACCGTCCTGTTTCACACCAAAGTTGATGTGAGTTGGTCCTTAATTGAGCAATAAGAACCTTTTCCCTCCACGAAATGCTAGCCCCAATGAACTCTTTTTCTTGTAGATCACACGCAGGGTCGAATTCCTTAATGTAATATTTCTTCTTTCTACCCAACTCTTTTCCCCATACATTTTTACGAAACTTCTCCATAACAAAATCCTTTAGCTCCTTGTTATTTGTGGGACAGACATTGAGGTAGATATTCCATTTTTGCATCCATGTGTAGTTTTGTTTCATCCATGTTTTCTTTCTTTCACTCATGCATTCATTGAAGATAACATTAGGCCATTTACCTACTCTCATTTGCTCAATTATTTTTAGATATCTTATGAGCCACACCATAGCAATTGCTTCAATGGGAGTTGTTCATGTTTTACTCAACATTATCTCATAAGGTACTAAAATTTTTATTTTGAACTTGCTCATGATCAAACGTTTTTGGATTTTCTCAATTTGTTTCCATTTTGAGAAGGGAATGCTGCTAGCCCACAATTCGCACTCATATAACATCACTGGACAAACTAGGAGTCCAAAAATCACTTTAACCATTTTCCAATCCCATAACTCTGCCTCTCTACATCTATGTTGAAGAGCATATAATGCTTTCCGCCTTCCTAACATTCTCTTCTTTATGCAATCCTCCCAATTGAGTTTGTTGTTGAAATCAATCCCAAGGTACTTTTACTCATTTAATTCTTCAATAATGTTGTCTTCAAAGAAGAAAGTATGTTGGCTTTGTTTCCTTTTATTAGAGAAAATCATTATGTTGGTCTTGCTAGTATTGACTTGCATCCCCACTACTCTACAAAAATGCTCAAGGGCATATAAGTGCATTTGCAATCCATGGGCCAATTTAGAAATCAATACAATATCATCAACATATAAAATAAGATTTATCACAAACTCCCCCAACCGAACACCATCTCCACCTTGCAGATTTAGCCACTCTTCCAATTTATCAATATATAAACCAAAAAGAGTAGGGGATAGAGGGCAACCTTGCTTGACTCCAATGTCACTTCTAAAGCTTTCTGAAATACCTGCTGAGGTTCTAATTTTGACTTTCACTTCTTCATAAAGTATATGGACAGTGGCTCTATAATGCACAGGAATTTCAATTTCTTCCATTCTACGCCACAACTTATCCCTAGGGACTGTGTCAAATGCCTTTTTGAAGTCAACAAAGCAGCCAAATGCTTCTTCTTTGTCCTCCCAAACCTTTTCAACAATGTGTCTCAACATGATACCATGATCCACTGTAGAATGTTTCAGCCTAAAACCCACTTGTCCTCTTGCCCTCTTTTCTTTGACTTATGCCCACTTACTAATTTTGTCTTTTGCCATGCTGCCAAAAAGCTTCACAAACAAAGGATTGATCATAATTGTTCTATGGTTGGATGGATTATTAATGTCTCCACTTTTAAAAAGGGGTATTGCTAGGATAGTTATCTAGTCTCTTGGGAATCTTCGTTGAATGATGTTGTTGAATATTTCCATGATGTGCGGTGCAAGAGCGTTCATTCCCCATTTTAGATACTCTACTTGAAGTTCAACCAGGTCCTTTTCCTTTCCTTTTTTCAGCTTCTTAATTCCATTCTCCACCTCCTATAACGTGAAGAGCTTTGAATTTGTGTTGATCCTAAGGGGGAGGCTCCGCCTCCGATTCTTTCTCATAGAATTGCCTTGCATATTCAAACCATTGATTGGCTATAATATTATTTTCAATTTGCTTCTTCCTTGGTTAGAATTCCTGCCAGAAAAGATTTGGATTGTTCTTGCTTAAATATATTAGCTCTTCTCTCCTTGTTTTCATGAACTCATCTTTTTTCCTTTTTAGTATATGCTTAAATAACTTTACATTCATCTTCTCCTTTCCTGCCTTTTTCAAGGTTCTCCTTGCCATTTTGCATTCTTCATCAAACAAAGCATTTACAGGAAAACAATTTGATTCTGATTTCCTATTTTTTGCTCTTTTACACTTCTCAAGTGCACTTTGAATTATATTTGTTAACTCATGACTATTGAAGCTTTTGAAACCAGTTTTCTCCTTCTGAATTAATCTCTCTAACATTATCGTGAAGACAATACGATTTTCTTATGTTAGAAGAATTTTGCCCCTTGATAGTGATTGTCGAGAGCATTCACTTTTCCTCCTATGATACCTTTATTCTAACCATGATAACCTTATATAAATTGGATTATGGTCTGATTTTAAGTCCCAAATATGCTCTCCAATATTAAGTTCGTCTATCTTTTCTATCAATGAAAATACTAAATAGTAAGTAAAAATAATTAAATCCAATATCCTAAACCATAAATATGTTTCTAACTCTGCATAATATTTATTTATATATTTTTCAATTTATATAATATCGGATTATTGTAAAATTGTTCATTTATTGTAAATGGGCAAAGTGACACGTGTTTCAAAAAATAATTAATATATAAATAACCTTATGCATGCACTAATGCAAGTTGTCTTTAGTGAGACTTTTTGGAAGCTTTTCCACATGGTTTTTCTGGTCTAATTTCTCTAAAATCCTACAGGAATTTATTGAAATCACAAGCTTGATGGGTAGCCCTTGCACAATCGAAGTGTCCTAGGGTTTTTTCAAGGAGCTAAATCCTTATATACAGTCAAAAAACCAGTTTAAATAACACAAATCAAAATTTCACCTCAAATTTTTCCGTCAGATTCTGGCACTTGGAAAGTCCAAAAAATCACATTAAAGACAACTCCCTACTTATGTGACTCTTGATGAGTAGTGCTAATATAATTTTTACATTTAAATCTCCAAATTTAAAGATTTCGGAGCAATGTTTTTTCTTTTTCTTTAATTCAACCCTCCCAATTAAATATAAATTTCCATATATTTTTGAATGCTAATGGTTGAGGAGACTTTAGTGACGCCACAATTCCCATTGGCCTATTTAACCCATGCCTATAATTACCAACCCGTTCTAATAACCTTGATTTAAGTGTATTTATTCCAACTTTTTTTGATGTATCATTTATTTATTTTTTCTAGGAGAACTTCCAATTTTGGGATTTATATATTTGAAAATTGAATTTAAAAAATGTCAATCTTTGCCTACCATCATCATTCTATTTGTTTGAAAATTGAATTTCGTTAATTTAAGATTGAAGAAAATTTAACTAATTTTAATTTTTCTATTCATACACAATAACTTAGACTTCTCAATATACTTGTGTTTTGTATCTTTATTGAAAATACAAGATATAGGCATCCACTTTGACAACGATTGGTGTTGTTTTAGCTAAGAGAGGAAACCATGGTCTTCTATAACACAACTATTATCATTAGTTTTTTCTTATCATAATTATAGTACATAAATAAAATTTTAACTTATAACTTATAACTTTTTTCTCTATAAATAAATGCCGACATGAAAGAAAAATAAAAATAATCACTCGTTCAATATAAATAATTATTTGTTAAATAAAAATAGTTCAATATTAATTAAAATATTAATCAATCATAAAAGAGATAATCTGAAGGTCCAACAAAGTTGAAATCTCGCTCTGATACCATATGTAACAACCCACAATTTAAATATACAACTAATTAGATCAATTATGTGATTTATAATCAACACATAACCATTCAACTAATTAACATAGAATTTCGAAAAATATGAGTAGAGACAACTATGATATTTCTTCATTGTGATTTCATAGTTGAATGCTATTTGAATCTCATTAATTGCAACAAAGTTTTGGGAATGACTCTCCACCTACCGCAGGTTTAGTTGCACATAATCTTTCTACAATTGGCTTCCCGTGAACCTTCAATCAACACTGCTACCAGGGAATCATTTGTCTCACAACACTTTTCTCCTGAGAGAAAGGATGAATCTCATCCTCTCCACTGTCCATTAAATAGACCAAAAAATGGAAAGGGACCTGCATGCACACATTCTGTGTGTCAACATGCGATTTTTATTGCAGTAGTCTATAACGCGACTTTTTGAAAGTCTTTCCGGCGGATTTTTCCAGTCAAAATCCGGCAGCAATTCATTGGAATCCCATGTTTGATAGATAGTTTCTGCACAATCAATGGCTCCCAGGGGTTTTTCAGGGCGTTGAATCCAAATATGCAGTTAAAAAACCATTTTAACTGCTAAAAATCAAGATTTAACCTCATTTCTTCCGTCGGATTCCGTCACCGGAATCTCCCAAAAAGTCGCATTATAGACAACTCCATTTTTATTTCTTTATTTTAAGTTTGACTTAATTTAATATTTCTCTTAATTTAACTCCTTTTTATTTTATTCCTTTTACTTTTTGTTAACTTTACTTATCATTACTATTTTATAGTTTACTTTTAAATAAAATGACCTAGAAACTCCAATATATTATTTACTATTATTTTTATTTATTATTATTATTAAATTCTCTTCATTATTTATTATTTATTTAGTATTATTTTTATTTTTTATTTGTTATTATTTACTATTATATTATCTTTTTCTTTTTTTACTTATATTTTAGTATTATCTATTATTATTATTATTATTATGGGCATTACAATAACAAAGTAACATAGATAGAATCATCAAAAATCATTTTTGAATAACACGTTATGAAGAACATTGTAGTTGCATGAAAAGAACTTCAAAATATATCTTACATAAGAAGTCTTTATATAATAATATTGTTCTTAACATGTTCAAATTTATTTTGAGAGATAATTTGAAAAACCTTGAAAAATATAGAAGAACAGTTTTAATAAGTTTTAATAGTATTATAATCAATTATGGATATGATTTGTATAGGATAAAATCCTAAATAGAGGTATATTTTTTTCAAGGGTCTGATGAAGGAGATGATATTTAACTCGGGGATAGTTAATTGTTTTGATTGACAACTTCACAATTTAATTCCATGTAAAGGGAATTTAGTAAGGATGCCTAGTGAATTGAATAGCTAGGGGAAATTGATTGTATTCTACCTTCATAATAAGAAGATGTTAATGAAATTCTCAAAGTAGGTGAATCTCTACATGAATCAATTGGATATTTAGCTTTAAAAGTAGGTTGTTGTGAGTTTTATTGAGCACCAACCAAAATATGAGAATTGAAGAACCTTTGCATTGTTGAAGACAAGAACAAGGATATCTTCCAAAAATTTCATTCATTCATAATTATTGAATCAAGTTGTTATGGATCTTGTATTCAAGGGGTAGAGTAAAATAATATAAAAACAATACATTTCATGTTAAGGGAGTGAATTATAATTGTTAATACTTAATAATATAGGTGTCTTATATTATAAAGTAATGGTGAATTTGTAGATACCAGTAAATCATTAAATGTTAGGTAAGTTACCCAAATAGGTGAACAACTACCTTTTCGATAAATAAAATGGGACAACCCCATCATACTAATTGTCTTAATGATAACAATCATAGATATATTGTACATGAGTTTATTTTTAAGTGTCTCGCATCTTTCTTTTATACTCAAAATCCTAACAACAGATATTTCTAATTTCTATTTAATTTGCTTACCTATATTCTTAAAAGTAGGAAAAATTTTGATAGTATTTTGGAGAAAGACATTTAGTCATAGAATCTAAAAATATCTATATTATGCTCATCAACTTGTTGTTTTCTTAATTAATCTAGTGTACTCTCCTCAAAGCATATTCCCTTTTAGTCACAACAGTTAACATGGGAAAAATGAATGGTGTTTATTCCATTAAGCCAATCACCAAATGAGTTTTTATATTGGAAGAAGGTGTTTGATTTGTCAACTTCAACATCAAATCCCATACTCATACTACCAAAATCTTCCACAGTTACTTAGATGGAAGCATTGTCATATATTATAACAATAACAAATAAAATTAACAATAAAATTGCTTGTTCCTTCCATTTTGAAAGTGATTTAATGTAGTCGTAAGGTATGGCCACTAAGATTCAATTTTTGTTGTGGTTTGCACTCACTTTGAACCTTTTGGATATTGCTAATGGTTATGATAATGGTGTATAAATTGATTTACTAATAATTAAGAGTGTCAAAGAAAAATTGTATGTCGCTTCTTCTTGAACAACTCGTTCTTCTTTAGCAGTTGCATTAATAACAAATTTATTGATTGTTAATTAGATACAAATGGTTCATGGCTTTACATGATTTCTACTTGATAGCATGATCTACCAATTCAAAATAGTAATAGTTCAAACTTAAAATTAGTGAATACAACTTATTAGAAGACTTAAATTAAAACATGGTTGATCATAAGTAACTGCAATTTGAAAAATAATTTACGAAGTGATATCAAATCATGTTAATTTTTCCTATAGTCCATATATAATTTATAATGAATACCTGGAATGAATTTTTAATATTCTCATTTGTACTACAGTAAATCACAATTTTTACTACAACAACTCAATATTGAGTGGAATGGCAAGGTAGGGCTTCTCTTTGGGAAACAAATACATTTTAAATGCAAACTTTAAACTTTGTGTAGTCAAACTAAACAATAGGCACAATTATTTAATCTAGGAAATCAACCATATATATCTAGCTTACTTAATTCTAAACAAGAGTCGCAACTTGAGCATAAACCAACCTGAATTCATCATGAAGATGTACTAAAAGACTTCAAAAGTTTGGAGTTCGAACCCTAGTATTCCATCATAAATTGTTTTACTTGTTTTAAACCCGCCATGAATTTAGTCTAGGAATTTTTTTTTTTTTTTTTTTTTTTTTTTTTTTTTTTTTTTTTTTTTTTTTACATGTGAACTTCCATTGCTAATTACAAATGGCTTATGCTCGCAAATGAACTCAACTCGACTCCTTTCAAGTTCTAAATTGTGTTGTATATATGTCGATTGGTTTATGAATTCAGTTTGTTGGCATTTGATTGATACATGAGCATGATTTATGCTTTGAATATCAATCAAGTGTCAACCAACTGAAGTCATAAACCAATAAACATATATACAACATAGTTCAAAACTTGAAAGGAGTCGAGATGAATTCATTTGCCAACCATGGCTTCTTATCTATTCACTTTAAATGAAGTTCTTTTCACAATTAACTTAAGAAAATTCATATATTGCAACAACTAGAGACACTAACATTTTCATCTACATAATTTATGTATCATATAAACCCTTACTACCCCATATAATTTTTAAAGTTTAGCAACTTAAAACTAAACAAAGTGACACAAAACTCAAAGTCTTCAAATCTCATCTTTAGATTGTTGAAATTCATACAACTGTAGAAAAAATATATTGTGAAAAGTGTGAGTATGAGAGGGAAAGAAATGACACTCAACCACCAAATTATTTTATTTCATATCAATCAATTGGTGTAGAGATCAAGAGGGATGGAAAAAATTTAAACAACATACAAGCACTAAGTCAATTTTTAATTTCAACTATAGAACATGCAACTACAATGTGTTGAGATGAGTAATAACCTCGTTTGAAGGTGCAAATTTGGCCTTTAAATATCTTTTGGATAGTTGTTAGGTCTTAGAGTTCGGCTCACTCTTTTGCATCTAGACCAAAGCCCCCAAAAATTACCACACAGAGTTACCCAATAAACCAAATTCCTAGCTGAGTAAAGGGGTATCTTCCCAAGGCCAGACAACAATTATGTTGATGCCTTCATTAATACTAGATGATGTAGTGGCCATGTCAAGGCCAAGATTAAATATGAACAAGCAATTTGCTCCGTCATATTAGGTGCATGGTAGTAATTGCATGTGGGTGACAACAATATCCCATATTGTTATTGCCCTTTATGTCAAATCATATATGAATCCCAAGTTTAATAATTTAATCAACAGTCAACCCTAATGTTACCCATTGTAAACCATGGTGCTTGTCATATAATATATTAATATGTGTTGCCAAGTATTGGACTATGGTTGTATTGCTGTATACGCAGTACACAAACATATAATTCCCAAACTTTTTCTTTTTTCACAGTTACTTTTAAAATTTCATTTCACAATAGAATCAAGATTATACCATGCCACATGATATATTATTGTTGTAACTTCTTTGATGCCACTATTCACGCACAAACAAGTTGATGATACAATGTCAACATAAATCCATATGTGAGCATAGTGCCCCTGTCTCTCCGTCACATTTTCATGCCAAAAAAAAATAAAAAATTAATACCTTAAAAAGAAAATTAAACATTAAATAAAAATCTAAAACTAAAATCATTAACAAAATTACAATTAAAAATAAATATTAAAAACTGTGTTAAAGCATTACCATTATTGTCGGTTACCATCCATTCCCAACCCTACCCTCACCATTATTTATTTATGCTTTTGAGTTCTGACTTTTTTCACTCATGGATCTATCCTGATGATGAACCACAGAGGAGGGTTCGAAACGTTGATTCCAAAAACATGAATGCGATGAATCCGGAAGATAACACCACACAAAGCATAGATCACAGAAGCCTCAAATCAATACTATTCAATATAATGAAATTTGAGCACAATCAGTGACACATGAACATAATATAATGAATACTCATAGTAGTTAGTCTAAAATAAACTAATTTTCTTCCTATGTGATCACATGTACTTATCTTATTTATCATTTTGCATAATGAATGGAAGGGATTTGCAATGCTTTGCAATTTTTTTAAGAATCACAAGGGTGTAGGCATCAACTTAACTCTTCTCATTGTCTGTATAAACCATCAATCTCATCCACCTACCTTTGGATAAGAGTTTGATGCTCAATCATGATTTCCATAAGCTCTATTGCAAACTGCTTTGCATGTAGGAAGAGAACCAAAAATTGTTATTTTAGCTCTAACCTTTCCCCATCTCGCATCGTAGTATGAATCCTCTTGTTCTCTTCTTAAGTTGCCATGCTAATTGTTGATCGTAACCATTGTCACCTTACCGCTTCAAAATGTAGATTTTGACTAGCGAATTGCCTTTGTAGCCATGACGTTTCCATTTCTATCCAACTAACATTATAGAGAAACATTACAGAGATAAAATCAGGGAGTGCCTCTAGAATGGATTCTTGACACCATAATAATACCATTGTCCTCCTTTGTGCACCATGATGAATTGACAACACACCTACATGAAATAAAACCTTCTATTACACAATATTTATTTGTTTTTTCAATTTCTTGTTGCAAGCTTGAGAGTTATAGTCCAAGACACTATCCCAGAAAATTTTCATATAAGTAGATTTCCAACAAGCATTCATTTACTTGATTTGTGCAACTTTAGCCTGCTATATGCCCATTAGAATTTCAAGATTTATTAATTTTTAGGTATATTCCATTCAATTTCGTTTTCCAGATTTGGATTGTGAATAATAATCCTACATAAATCCTATAGAGAACCTCTTTACACTATATAAGCATGAATGAATTTTTATTATATTCATGTATTACACTAGAGTCAATATGGACCTCTTCCCTCACAAATTCCATGTGCAAGTTTTGTGTAACACATGATTGTATTTTCCAAGACTTGCCAAGTCATCATCTCATCATGTGCTTAGTCATCACATGTTTTCTATGTGTCTCTATGTCATTACTCATTTCCAAATTCATGGGGTTTGTATGTCTAATAATATGGAGGGAAGAGTAGTGGATGAGAAAGAAATGTTATCTCCCAATCTTTAATACCCATTCCATTTGTCTTTAATAATACGGAGGGAAGGGTAGTGGATGAGAAAAAAATGTTACCTCCCACCCTCTAATATTCACTCCATTTTAGGAGATGTTGAAGGAATGTGGGGTGGATTATGGAGTGAAGGTGGAAATGAAGAAGGGGCTAAGGATGGATGGGATGGAGCTACATTGAGCAAGGAATAATGAAGTGTGGGGTAGAGGTAAGTTGGGTTAAGGTAATGCACAAACAGGGAGTGAAGGATGTCTTAACCTTTTGTCCCAACCATGGGATAAAAAAATATAAGGGCACAAAGAATGGGATATTTGTAACCCCATATTTATACCATCATAATGGCTTCAAGCCATTAAGAAGAGATGGAGGATATGCTCTTCATAACTATAGAATTTGCTCAAGTTAAAATAGGGTTTGTGTAAAACAAAGACTTTAAGAAGAGGAATTTGATTTGATTCTTAAAAGGGTTAAGCTAATGGTTCACCCAACCCCAATAACCTTTTTAGAGATAATTTTAGTCTAAAATTTAGTAAAATAATTTATGAAAAAGTAAAAGATAAAATCCTAAATAGAGGTCTTTATATTTTTGAAGAGTTTGACGAAAAGGATGATTGCGCACTTTGTGATAATTAATTGTTTTGATTGACAACTTCACAATTTAATCCCATATAAAGGGAACTTAGAAAGGATGACTAGTGAATTGAATGGCTAAGGGGAGACACATTGTATTCTATTGTTTTGATTGACAACTTCACAATTTATTCCCATAAAAAGGGTACTTAGTAAGGATGAATAGTGAATTGAATTGCTAGGGGAAGACAAATTGTATTCTACCTTCACAATAAGAAGATGTTGATGAAATTCTCAAAGTAGGTGACTCTCTAGAGGAATCAATTATATATTTAACTTCAAATATAGGTTCTCATGAATCATATTGAGCACCAACAAAAGTATGAGAATTAAATCAGCTTTGCGTTATTGAAGATAAGAACAAGGATATCTTTCAAAATTTGCATTCATTCTTAGCTATTGAATCAAGTTGTTATGGATCTTGTATTCAAGGGGTTAAAAAAAAACCGATTTCATGTTAAGGGAGGGCATTACAATTATTAATACTTAATAATATTTGTGTCCTATATTATAATGTAATGGTGAATTAATAAATTACATTAAATCATTATTTCATAGGCAAGTTGCCTAATTTTGGTGAACAACTACCTTTATGGTAAATTAAGGGGAACAAACCCATCATAACAATCACCTCAATGATAATAAACATAGATATATTGTACACAAGTTCATTTTTAAGTGTTTCACAACTTTCTTGTATACTCAAAATCCTAACAACAAATATTTATAATTTTTGTTTAATTTTCATACCATATATTCTTAAAAGTAGGAAAAAATTAGATAGTAAATTGGAGAAAGGCATTTAGTCATGGAATATAAAAAAATCTATATTGTGACCCCTCAACTTGTTGTTGTCTCAATTAGTCTAGTGCACTCTCCTCAAAGCTATACCCTTCAAGTCACAACAACTGACATGGGAAAATTGAATGGTTTTTATTCCATTTAGTCAATCACCAAATGACATTTTTATATTGGAAGAAGGTGTTTTGACTTGTCAACTTCAACATCAAAGCCCATATTCATGCTGCCAAAATCTTACACAATTACTTAGATGGATGTGTTGTTATATATTATAACAATAACAAATGAAATTAACAATAAAACTGCTTATTCCTTGCCTTTTAATAGTGATTTAATATAGTAGTAATGTAAAACCACTAGGGTTCAATCTTGTTGTGGTTTGCATTGACTATGTAATTTTTGGATATTGCTAATGGTTATGATAGAGATCTATAAACTAGTCTACAAACAATTAAGAGTGTCAGAGAGAAATTCTATGCCACTTCTTCTTGAACAACTCCTTCTTTGGCAGTTACATTAATCGAAAATTTACTGATTGTTAATTAGATAATAGATTGTTCATGGCTTTATATGATTTCTACTTGACAATATGAGCCACCAATTAAAAAATAACAATGGTTAAAACTTAAATTTAGTTAATACAACTTATTAGAAGGAAGACTTATTATTAAGGCATGGTTGATCTAAAGTATCTTCAATTTGAAAAAGAACTTATGAAGTGCTACCACATCATGTTACATTGAGTGCTACCAAATCATGTTACATTGACTTTCCACTAGAACCCAAGAGAGAATAATGTTACTACCGTAGAAATTAATAGAGGCAAATTAATGTGTTGAGCTAAGATCCAATGACAAAATTTATCATGTTACAATGCCTTTCGACTTGAACCCAATGAAGAATATTATTACTAACTTAGCTATGAATGAATATGAATTAGTTACATAGCGCCAAAAGTAGCGTCAATTGAGATACACATTCTAATTTTTTTTTTTTTTTTTTTTTTTTTTTTTTTTTTTTTTTTTAGAACTTTTTATATTATCAAAATAGCTCAAAGACATGGTTGTTACATATATCCACTTGAGTGGATCTCTGTTTTCTCCAGTGAATACAAGAGTACCCATAGCCCAAAATTATTTGTTAACCCCAAAGAACAAGAAAGCACAAACCATCCAACTAGTCCAGATTATAAAAAATCCCTTTCTATTGGGCTACCAAAGCATAACATATCAGAGTAATAAGAACACTAGAAATCATAAACATCATTTTGGACTAGAGGAGGAGATGGGAGCAGGGTTCTTGACACTTGATCTAGGAGTTGCATCGATGTCCGAATCATAGTGGATGTGTCTTTCCACGTGTGCCAACCTTGCGTCCAACCTGTCCAAAGTGAACCATTGGTTCCTCAATAGCCTGTGAATTTCCTCCAAAGAAGCAAACACATTATACCGTTCCACCTGTTTGTCCTTAAGGACCACGTCAAGCAACGTCTTCATTTGCTAGTGAATGGATATTGAGTTTAAGTATTGCTTTTTCCGTCCCATGGTATGACGAGGATCCAAAACCTAAATAGAAACCTCATCTAGAATATTAGAGTCCAAGTGGGACCATTTATCTGCGCCTGCCTACATTTCCAGTTTTATAATTTCCCTCCATGTCCCTAGAGGAACAATGTTAAAATAGGTGGTAGCAAAGAGCCTAATCCTTCACTAGCCTTGCGGGCTACTTCTCCGCCCCCCTCCTACAACACATTCACTACTTGGGAGCCATGGATGGTGAATGAGGGTCACACCTGTAGAAATAACTTAAGCGTCCATAATCTGGAAAGGAGCAAGAGAACAAAACAAACAGTGCATGGACGAGAAATAGACCAAAAGAAACAAAAACGTCACTATACCACATATGCCAGACTAAAATGTGCGAGAGAGCCCCATGCTTAAACAACAAAGAACTCGCCACTTGGAATAGAAACCTCCATCCCTAGAAAATTCAACCAAGTACAAAAGCACAAACCAATATTACCACATTTACACATACCCAAATTAGACTAGGAGAGTGAGAGAGATTTAATCCAATTGCACATACTTATCATGAGATAACACCAGATAGAAATGTGGTGAGGCACACATAGACTTAGAAAATACCTAATCTTCTCATACGCCAAATGGTCAGAACCATAATGAAAATTAACCAGATAGACTCTCACACTTAACCTAACAATAATTCCCAACAGATAACCAAAGACCAGAATTGAGAAACTAGAAAAATCTAACATTATAAAATTCAAGAGCGAGGGAAAAAGAACTTGAACCACCATGCCCGAGATTAAAGAGACAAACCTCTATTGGTTGGCGCATGCAATATTGGGGCTTGATGAAAGAATTTTACTCGCTGGTGAAAAATCCCTCCCACCTCCACTTCACCAACAACATGCAATGCTCGAAACACTCCTCTTTAGGATCCAAAACCCAAATAAATGATGACTTAACAACGATAAAATCTCGAGCTTCCACCAACAACAGGGATGTTGGCTACTCGACCTCACCTCTACTCCAAGCCTCCACTCAAACCTCGTGAACGACATTGAGTTGCAAGGATGAAGAGCCATACATGGCTAGCTAAGGGTCTGCATATAGATGCATTATGGGGGCAGGTTCCCCCCTTTGCTCATTAATTCACATCATGTCACAGGGTGGCAGGCTCAAACCCCAATGCGCCCTCTTGAGCATTGTGTACATCCCCATCGGGGAGATAAAAATTATAATCTTTCAATCATGAGTGGAAATCACAAATTGCCAATACGTTTCCTTTTATCTACTTGATTCATCATAGAAGACGAAAAAGAGATATTTTTATTCTCTATTTATGGCCATCTTATGATTACAAAGGGGTGTTCTTTTCTATCTATATATGCATATTTGACATGTGTTTTTATAGTATATTTTTTATACTATATTCAAAAAACATTTCGATTAATAAAATTAAAGCTTTGCTTGCTGTTAGCCATGAATTACACTGCCAAAATGACAAAATGTAAAAGATGAAAAACAAAAAGACACTTTGTGATAGACAAATATTAAAATTATAAGTGCTTATATTAAGAGGTGGGCCTTCTTTATAGTCATTTTATGACCGCCCATGCCTTGTTGGACAACACGCTTGTTACCTTGTCAAATTTGAGAGTAACATGAAGGAAGATACTTAAACTAACTATTGAAATATGTTAAATGTTGAAATTAGAGGTATAAGCTACATATGGTAGTCATTGAAAGAAGTTTAATGTTGAAACTAGAGGCATAAGCTACAACGTTATAATGGTTTCACATTATGAGACAATGACATCTAATGTTGCAAATGAAAATGTGAAATATTATGTTGATAAAGCTCATTAATCTTTGAAGAAGAGGAGCCATCCACATACACATTGCTAAATAGGGAATGTTGATCTCGCTAAAAAAATAAACTCACAATCTAGGAAATATCTAAAATACAAGTGGTTTTGAAATGTAAATTTTCCAAGGAAAAATGTTGAAGTTTGAATAATGATAAATTAATTTGGAATTGTTGTACGATGTATGAAAATAACAATTGTCAAACCCAAGATCATAAGTAGAAGTGTTATTTATTACTAACGTAGGGGAAGGCTAATTATGCTTAGGGAGGTCTTAAAGAAACTTGGTATAGAGGGGTCCTGAGGAATGCTTAAGGATTTAGGAGAGGTGGACTCACAAGAGTGTAGTAGTTGTCATATGGCTTTGTTTAAAAGATGAAGGTGATCCATCTAAAATAGAGACACCTAATAAATTATAAAATCTAAATCAAATGACATCTATACATTGTTTGTGCTGAATCACCATGTGCATATAGACTAGTACCATTTGGAGAGAGGTGACAAAAAATACACAATGAGAAAAACTTTAGAGTAAAGTTATGGATATGAGAGGCATGTTCGACACACTATAGTATCTACAGATAATGATTACCTCAAAGCTCAACTAATATAGTTGAACAAGGGCATTGGTATCCCTAAACCCCACTATTACAAAAAGACAAATCAACTTACCACGCTTTCATTGACTTGAAGATGATCCTACCAAGATGAAGTCTTTCACACAATAGTAGCACTATTGCAAACTGCATCATAGTGGAACCCTTAGTAAACATACGACTATATTTCCTTGCAACTAAAGGAGTATTATGAAGTGCTCACTCTACTTGTTGAACTAATGGGAGCTAAAATATAATGGAGGAGCACTAACAATGAAAATATACAATACCTATAAACCAATGTTATTAAACCCCCCCATACTCAAGACAACACTAGGCACGACAAAAAAGTATTGAAATATACAATGCCTATGGTAACTAGAATGCAAGTGTTATGGCTACCCAAAACAATAATTAAGTTAAACTTGTGACAACAAAAATATCCAACTAAAAGAGAAGGGCCAAGACACATCCTTTGACTAACAAAGACTAGACAAACACTAGAAAATGAAAAGAGCAGGATTTGAGAACGTACTCTATGCATGCCAAAATTTAGTGACTTATTCGCTAGTTGATTATCTTTTAAGAAAATACAAGAAGGTTTCCATTCAAATTACCAATAATAAATAAAGAATATCTAGTAAGCCCTCATTTCATGTCTTAGAGATGGAGGATAGAGTTAAGGAGAAGACATCCGATTTTGTGACCTGGGCCTCGTGATTAGGAAAAAAAGCAAAGAGAAAATAACTAAGATGGTTGAAGCTAAAAAAAAGTAGAGTTGTTTTTTCAAAGTGTATAAAAGGACTTGCTTATGCTCACATATGCCAACAATACAATGTAGTGCAAGAAATTAATATTTAATACACTACAAACAAATATTTACTAAAACATTGACTTGATATTTTTTCGCAATGTAAAAAAAAAATATTATTCAAATTGGGGAGAAATTCAAAATTTTTAATTAAAAAATAATAAACTAAAGTTCAATTTTAAAATATTATTTTTAAGATAAAAAGTAATAAAAAACAAGAACTTTAACTTCCAATTGCTTTGTTTGGTAAGACTTATTTGTTATGGGATGATGGATCTTCTTCTCCTAACTATTGGATCGAGTTTATAAGACAAACATATCCTACTCTAATTCCAAAAATTTAATGAAATTTATTAAGTATGATTACCTCACTCAACCCAAAAAACTTGGAATTCTAAATTTTTTATTTAAAAATAAAATTAATTATTTAAAAATATATTTAATTAAGATAAAAGAATTTGGTCTTTAGGTCTAGAAGTCCTAGTTTCTTACTTTTTTATGTATGAGAAATATTCCTCTCTTTCTTTATTTTGAGAAATAATCCTTTCCTTCTTTATTTGATTAAATTTATAAAAAGAAACATACATTACTATAATTCCAAAATTTTAATAAAATTTAAAGTATCTATACCCCACTACTTCTAAATTTAAATATTAGAATCTGATTTTTTAATTAAAAATAATAAACTAAGATTTAATATTAAAATATTATTTTCAAAACAAAATTAACCAAAAATTATATCTGGTTTGGTAAGATTTCATCAGATTTCCTTAATTATGAAATCTTATTTAATTCAAAAAAAATAATTAAATTTACAAGGTTGGCATGCCACTACTTTCTCCAAATTCAGACACTATCAACTCCAGAATGAGTTACATTCACCTTAAAATTTTATGGAAACCATCATTTTCTCACATTTAATGCTTTTTGTCATCTGCCGATAAAAATCCTCATATGGAATGGTCCCACTTTCTATTGTGAATGTACAAACATGGTAACATAATTTAATGCAGGGGTTCGAACATTATATTTCTGAAGAATCACTATTACAAGATTACGCTCGCGAGTGTAGAAAGGTGGTTTAATGTCTTATCTTCAAATTAATTAAGTTTTCTCCTGATCCACTCCAACCACGAAACATTTGGACAAGTGGGTCTTCCAAGATGCCATTCTGAGGTGAATTTACTGGACCAAAGCACAACATGGCTTATAATAGTACTCTCGGGCAGCAGAATAACCAGTGCTGACAGCGTCACTATCATAAAAGCCATCTTCATCCTGAAGCTTTTATGTCATTTATGTCTTCAGATTCAGAGCCACGAGTTGATGAAGCATGAGTAATACACAGTAAGTGATTTTGGCTCGTCAACCTTTTCTACTTCATGGCACCCTATTTGTTTCTCATAGTTTTAAAACGAGATAAAGGGCTTCTTTGCTTGCAGTCTGTCATGCATGAAGTTTGCAAAAAATAGAAATTGAAAATAGCTCGAATATTAGTTTCGAATCTTGGGAAAAATCTGAAATAGTTAATATAATGATACAAAGTCCTCTGATATTTGATTCTGTTCTCTGTAAGTCCTAGATCCCCACACACATATTTATTCTTCAATGGATTCCATTCCTTCATCGTTTACTGTCTACTTTTTCTCTCATTTTTTGGCGCTCCGAAATGAAATTTGTGGCCAGAAGGTTCGTTACAGCCATTAGTTAAGTTAGTAATTATAGTGTGTGTTAATTACTCGGGGTTCTCAGGAGGAAAGCTTGCTAATGTGAATTTGTAAGCAGCAGATGCAGACCTCCCAAGAATGCGGGTGTCTAAGCAACTGCCTACCACGTTTTGGGGACGTCGGTACACTTATTGGGGACATGTGGAGTCCCAAATTTAAGGGGATGATGGACCATAGGAGAAGTTTAAATGTTAGATGATTTGGAATTTTCTTTTCAGTAATCATCTTCAATATTTGGTGACATACTTTTTGGTGAAATTGTCATTTTTCATGGTTGAGGACGCATAAATAGATTTAGTGTTTTTAATAACTCATATTTCATCTGGATTGTGAAATCTCAACAATCGGTATTTACTATTCCAGCAATTCTTCTAAATTTTAAGCTGGAATCTGAACAAAAACGATCATCAAAGAAATATAACTATAAGAAATCCAAATCATAACATGTTTATATGACATTATTGATCACATATCACAAACAACGTCATTGACCTTGTCTAATTTTTTTGAAGCTTGTTTCTCACATGTCCTAAATTTAGGGGAATTTGAAGTTCATTCATAAACTTTGTAAACTGCCGCTCTCTAATTTTTGTGATGCTCATTTCTCCCATTTCTACATTCAGGAAACTGTGAAGTTTATTCATAAATTTTGCTATTTAAGAGTGTGTAATTAAACCAAAATTGCTAGTAAGAACCCCAGAATCTGCAACTGTCAAAAGTCCTTTCCTCCTCCAGGAGAAAAAACCCAATCCAATTCATACCATAGACATCTTCACAATTAAATCCTGGCATTCAATACCCATCTGCTCATATGCATATCACTGAGCTGTGCATTGCCAACAAATCCTCATTTCATGTTCTCTAGAAAGTGTGCCTTTACTGGAAATAAAGGCTGCACATTATTCTTGTAAACCACATAAGAATCACAAAGGCAATTTACGATGATACTGTCAAATCATGATACTATCCAAGTAATTGTTAGAATAAAACATTCAAGAAACGGAACAAATTGTCCATGACATTACTGAGCAAAACACAAAAAACACTGGACTTAAGAATATGACAATGCTCATACAATAGAAGGCACTTGGAGACTAGGCATTCACAGAATCGAATCAGATGCTCTGCCAAATTATCAATGCAGCTTACATATATCGCCTGGGAACTATTTCAGCACAACTACCAGAGTGGAAGATAGGCACACATGCTTTCTCTTTTTCAGCAGGAAAAAGAAATTAAAATTTACGGTTTGTTGTCATATATGTTTTTACCAGGAGTACACCATGGCATTGGGTAATCCTGGATGTCTTTGCTACCCGGGCATGTCACCCCAAGTACCAGGGGTGTCCTGTTTCAGCAAAGGCTGGCTCCTGTGATGTCCCCTGCCATCCCCTCCATACTGGGGATGGTAGGGGACGTCCCTGATGAAGTTCCCCTTGCTCAGACAGCATGGGAAGTATGAGGATGTGTCCTCATGGAACCCTCCTAATAAGCATGGAACTATATTTGAGCCCCCAGCTTCACCAGCTCAAATTCAATATGTGAAGTTCCTCAGCCAGTGTATAAGCCTGTGGACCCAACTATATGGAACTTACACCCTATTCTGATAATGCATCCTGTTACAACATACAAAGTTTTTGAACACACCCAACCAGAGACATGAACCCAGCCACACATATTGGGTTGCGTACTCAGGTACACTTTTGCAGTCAAAGTGAGTGTGAGAATCAAGTTGATGAAGATCTTTTTTCTATAAAATTGCATATGCTTGTAATCTTTCCTTTGGAATTACAGATTCTGTAGTTAAAAAAGTATGAATTGAGTTTATTATAGAGCCTCCTCTAAAGAAGAACACAAGTGTTTGAAACAATTCTTTCGGCAAAACTTTAAGTTAGTCTTTGCTGTGCAAATAACTGGCATGTTAATGATGTTAACAGGTTTTGTTAAAACTTTATCGATTTTGTTTTGTTACTATCTTACTAATTACACTCAAAGAGCACACTTCAACAAACTTAAAATGTTTTCTTATAAGAGCAGCAAGTCAAGCGTCTGTAACTTGTTCCGTGCCCAGATCTAGAGATTTAAGTGCTGTCAATTTCGATGGCCTTCACAAGACACTGTCAAATACTCAAAATAAATGACAGGTTCAAGCTTTCTAACTTTTGAAAATCTGAACACCACTGATATTTACGTCAGAATACCTTTACTATATTTCCAGATAATATTTCAGACAGAAATCAGGTTCAGGGAAAATGGAGCCATAAAATAGGACTTATTGTCGAAGTATCTCTAGTGTTCTCTTGTAAATTTCATTCGAAATGTAAAAATTTTGCACAACTTTCTGGAGTGGCAAGTTGCGACAGCATACCTCCTTCCAATCAGCAGATGGCGGAAGCACATGGCATATCATCATCGAATAGTGAATATCAGGGGTTGTTGGTTGCCAGGTTGTTTGACTGGTTACCAAATGTAGGAGAAAATTTTCCTCCTATGGGGTTACCCATTTTGGGAGTAACATTTGGTTCCAAGTCGGGGACATGAGCTCACCGTAGAGTGGATGATCCACATGTTCGAACAGGGAGTTCATGAGAACTCCAACAATCCGTGGACTCGTAGACGTGTTACTTGCACATCCAAGTCAACTTGTTTGGGAGCATGTGCACTAGGTGTTGGTTATCACCCTGTTTTATATGATGACAATAAAAATATATAGTGAAAATAAAATCTAACTAAAATGCGAGATTTAGAATGCTCACACAATATGTAATGGGATTAACTACATGCATAATTAAATTAAATTAATTTTCGTCGAACAAAGTGAGGCGATTTCCCCTTACCGAGAGTTCACCATCAAGTATAAGAATGTAAAAGTATCCAACCCCTACTTTGCCCTGGATTCTAATGGGGATAGGGTCCTTATCCACCAAAGCAAGATCACCTACTTGGTTTTCTCTTTTTGGTTTCTGGACCCACTGTTTCCTTTGAAACATCTATTTCTTCTTCTTGTTTTTGATATGACCGACATTTTGGGTAGGATTAGTTTCTTTCAACTTTGGAGACCCTTTGGATTGATTTTGACCTACAGCCTTATGATTTTTGGCAACTGTTGGCTTTTCAATGGGCCTGGGGAAAGGGAAGGGCTCCATATCTTCTACGTGATCAGGCATTTGCGGTTCCCTGTACAAGACAAATGGTGTTCCATCAATGGTAGGTATAGTTGCATAGGACAGGTCCATTTGTAATTGTCCCCCAATTGAGGCAAACCATTTTCTTGATAATAACATTCCCCAGGCATTGGGCACATCTATGACTACAATATCCATCAATATTGATATATCTTTGTTGGCTGCCAAGGATATCTTAACATCTTTTATAAGGCCATATATGGGTATAGATTTTGAATCGAAGCCACCTAAATTTTTACATCCCTGGTGATATCAATTTCTAATTGATGCAAGCCTCTCAAAGGCATTACATTTGCAGAATGTTATTTTTTGTAGCATCAGATAGGTGTTCTTGTCTCGAATTTGGTTAGAGAGGCTAAGAAACACAAGATCTCCAAAACCTAGAAAAACTTTCAGGAGAAAACACCTAGAGATGGCCCAATTAAGTTTTGATCAATAATCAAATATTTCCTAAGTCTAACTAGGGAAAAGTGATTAATTAGCAACAATTAATTGAGAAAGGTGAGAATTATCTAGAAACTCATGTGGATCGAGTTGGAGATGTTCTTAGCTGTTGATGGGGATCTAATCATGGCCGTTTGTTCACCAAAGAGAGATTATAAGAGCAACTCGATGGGTAGATGGAGGACACATCAGAGAGGTTCCTTTGTAGATCGAGCTATTCAGCTGCAGAGGTCGAACATGGAAGAAGAATTCGAGCCAGAAAGGACATATAGATAGAGAGGGAGCATAGATAGTGATTCCAAAGGAGTTTCTAGTTCCGAAGAGGCAACAACAAGAGGCTGAGTTATTCCACTAGAGGTTGCATAGGGACTACGCAGGTAGCTTCAGAGGGAAATTCGATTTGGCTGAGGAGGAGGTTGATTTAGGTGCCATAGGCCGGGATAATTTTCCAGAGGGTCGGAGGATAACTTCCAGCAACAACAATAGGCAAGACGTCTGATTCAAAGGCAGTTCCAGACAATGCGAGTTACAGGTTGCGCAAAGGCAATGTAGAGGGCTACGTAGGGATATTTCGGGGCCAGATTTTAAGCAACAATTGGTTGCAGGATTGCTTGTGGAGAAGGAAAAAAATTCCTTAATAATTTTGGCCAGATTAATTGTTGAGGATTACTAGTTTGGCATCCAGATTATACTCAGAAATTTCATTGCTGCATAATAAAAATAAAATCCTCATCTGCTTCACTGGTTTTCCCACATTGGGTTTTTCCGGGGACATTTGTCCAAAAATAATAGTGTCAATTTTATTGTGTGTGTGCTATCATTTTCTCATTTTTCGGTTTATTTCCGCAACGTATTTTATTTGTGAAAAATTGCAGTGTGATTTATTCATTGTTTGTTGTACCAAATAAACTGCATAATTAATCAGTTAGAAGAATAAATTTCTAGTTGCTTCAATTTAAGGAAATTTCACATGTTATCATAGCGAGTTTGAGGACAAATTAGTAGCTCAGAAGCAAGGAGGAAATTTGTGAAGGTTTATAGGGATTTCTGCAGCACAATTTCCAGATCTGCGTAGAGGGCCAGCTAGGCAGTTTGAATTGTTGGACAGGGGTTCGATTTCTAGTTGCAGGTGCTGGGAGAGATCGAATAGCTCAGTAGTAGTTCTAGTAAGTAGTGGTGTTTCCGGGAAGCAATTTCGGTGAGAAAATTAGTCAGTTCATTGAGCAGATCTAGGCACAATTGTTTTTGCAGTAGCAAAATCAGTGCTGGATGGAAGATAAAGCACACATAGAGGGATTTTCGAGAGGGTTTCCAGATTCATTTCTCTGGAGGAAATCCGTGATTTACAGTAGTTGAAGGCAACAACAACAAGCAGAATTGCACGTTCCAAGAGGGAGTGTGTGTAGTTGAGCAGGAAATCGAGTAGGAAAGGAGGAGATTCTTGTTTATTTTTCCAGTTGTGAGTTTTGTAGAAATAGCCTCAGCAGGACTTCGAGAACAGGATAGGATAGATGGAGCCTCGAATTGTTGTATCTGGAAAGCTAGAATGCCTTTCCTGCTAGATGAACATGGTTTGAAGATGTACGCAGAGAGAGTTGTAGCCGTACCTACAGATCCACAACAACTAGAGAACTACAATAAGGAGATGGCCAAGGCGAAGCGGTTGATCCTTGATGGCGTTCGGGATCATATAGTCACACACTTAGTAGCCAAGAATGCAACCAAAGAAATGTAGGATGCAGTTGCTATGCTTTTCCAGAATCCTTCCAAGAACCGGAAGATGTCCTTGAAAGAGAATTTGAGGACCACCAAGATGCATAAGGGTGAAGGGGTCACTCCTTATCTCACCAGGATTTAGAATGTCTGAGACAAGCTTGCTATAGTTGGGGAAGCACCTCAAGAGAGTGAGCTAGTGCGTATAACCCTCAATGGTTTCAGCCTGGAGTGGGTTACCTTCGTCCAATGTATTACTAGATGAGATAATCTACCGGGTTGGGATTGATTGTGGGCTAATTTTACATAAGAGGAGATGAGGCTTGCTCTAGTTGAGAGCAATATTAGTGGCAGCAGTAGCCAAGGATGAAAGGGTGTGAAGGAAGAGGAGAATGTAGCCCTTGCATCAAAAGGGGAAGGAAAAGAAAAGTCCCAGTGAGGACAAAGGCTCACAGGGAGGAGGAAAGGAAAAGACAAATCTGTGGAAGATTAAGTGCTTCAGATGTGGTGAGTTTGGTCATCGTTACCCACCATTTTGTGGGTGAAATCCCTAGGAGAATTTTTTTTTCTCCAAGATGGTCCTCAGCTGGCAGCCAACAGCCCCTCGTAGCCACCATCTAGCTCATTGTGCCATTTCTCTGCCACCTAAGCCAATCACGTGGTCCCTCACCCATCTGCCATGATCGTATGTTTGAAGGTGGGCCTCTCGAACCTAAATGTTGATTTGGGGTAGCATCGAATGTGCTCTAGCCATGAAGTTTGGTGGAGAGGTTGGGGCACATGAGATCTCCAATACCCAGAAAGTGTTTGGGCAGATTCTAAACAGTTCAGGAGATATTAAAATAATTAATATTTTTAATGGAGTCCTTAAGTCTAAACTTAAGGAAAATAAAATATTAATGTGTATTAATATGAAACTGTGTTAGAATGGTCCAAAAGACATGGATCAAGCCAGACCTAATCTTAGCCATTGATTAGGTACTTAATCTCGGTCATTGATATGTCAACGAGAAAAGTATAAGAGGAGGCTTGAGAGTCACTTGGAGAATACACTAGAGTGATCAGTCATTCTATTCTCTAGAGTGGGGTTTGCTAAGAGAGATAGAATTAGTGATCGGGAGTTGCAGCTGAGGGGCATTGAGTACAGAGAGACAGAGAGGTAGAGATAGTGCCGGGAGAGCAACACAGTAGCCGGAGAAAGTGACACAGAGCCAGCTAGGGCTCACGCAGGGCCACACAGAGGCAACCGGGAGCTGCGCAGAGCCTCAGAGAGGCCAGCGTTGCTGACGCAGAGGGCCAGAAGGCTGACGTAGGGCCTCTTGAGGCTGACGCAGACCCATCCGGGGTGACGCAGGGCCAACATTGGGCAGAGAGAGACTGACACAGTCGAAAGAAGGAAGATGCTGGCGTTTCTGGGGCAGATTGGTGTTGAGGAGCTGCTGGAAGGATTATCTGGGGTTTCAGCTAGGAGATTTGTCTCAAACTGAGAGGTATTACTGCAAAGGAAATTCTCTGTTGGGTAGGCCAGTTTCAGCACCCAAATTGTACTTTGATATTGCTTAATAAGAAAACCTTGAGATAGCTGCATCGGTTTTCCCACATTGGGTTTTTCTGGGGACATTAGTCCAAAAATAATGGTGTCATATGGTGTGATTGTTTATGTTTCCTTCAGTTCTTGATCTGTAATATGTTGAGCATGCACTAGTGTTTATTTTCAATATTTACATTGTAAATAACTTGTTAAGTAACATAACAAGTAGGTAGGAATAAATCAGATAAATTGCATGGAGGGTTTCTAACTAAGTAGACTTAGAAACTTCAACATGGTATCAGAGCGTGATTGCAAATCACAAGAGGACTGAGGACATCAGTCGAGCGGAGCAATAGCAGTAGAAAATAACTGTCCCGAGATGAGGCAGCGCAAAGGCTAAGGAAGGCAAAGGGAGCCTCATGCAGAGCCACTTAGAAGCTGGGAGGGTTGACGCAGTTGGCTGAGGAGGCCGGGTTGCTGTTGCCGGGATTGCGCAGAGCCTAGGAGCTCTCACCTTCAGGTTGCTGGGGTTTAGAAGGCTGTGAGAATATTGCAGAGTGGAGATGGTGAGGTATTGTAGTCATAATAGTACCTGACAGAGCAAGGCCAAGAGGAGGGAGTTGCTACGGAAGGTTTCTAGTCGAGGAAACCTAGATCAGGAGTGCAGTTGCACAAGACGACCAGAGTAGGGGGAATCTTGACAACGGCAGAAGGATTTCCAGGAGGGAAATTGGGACTCAAAGGGAGTCCAGAAGAGAACTTCTAGACGGGAAGTAGAGACTCGGAGGAGTCGAACAGAGAACTTCCAGGAGGGAAGTAGAAGAGTATCATGGCACTACACGGAGTAAGAGACCAGGACAGACTGGATGGAGCGTCGAACTTCGCAGTCTGGAAGGCCATAATCTTATCTGTACTTGACAGAAATCGTGTCAAGAACTTCGCCTTAAAGGTTATAGCTATCCTAATTGACCCCAATGATAACGACAAGTACGAGGAGGCAATGGTGAGGGCCAAGAGCATCATCCTTGATGGGGTCAAGGACCATGTAGTACCACACATTGCCGAGAAGGAAACGACATATGAGATGTGGGAAGCCCTCAAGAAATTGTACGAGCATACCTCTGTGCAGAGAAGAATGTTATTTGAGAATCAGTTGAGGTCGTATCAGATGAAGAAGGGAGAACCGATCGATACCTTCCTCAGAGAACTGAACGAGATCCGAGATCATTTGACTGCTATAGAAGTCACGCCGGATCAAGAGTTGATGGTGAGGACGGCCCTGAATGCAGTCTCAGAAGACTGGGAGGTATTTGTCCAGAGTATACTGGGCAGAGGGACACTTCCACCTTGGGATGAGATGTGGGCGGCTCTTTGCCATGAAGAGATCAGACGACAGTCGAAGACGGGTAGCAGCAGCAAGGGGATCAAAGTCAAGCAAGAGGAGGAAGATGTTGCCCTAGCATTTGAGGGAAAGTAGGAAAAGTGGAAGAAGAAGGATCTCTCCAAGATCAAGTGCTTCCACTGTGGGGAGCTAGGTCATTATGCGACCCATTGTCCAAGGAAGAAGAGTAAGGGGGAGTCTTCCAAGACTAAGGCAGCGCCAGCACGGGCAGGGAAGGAAGTTTTGACAGACAATGACTATGCCATGAGTGCACATGTGCAACTTGAGTGGAAGTGGGGAGACATCAAGCTGTAGTCAGGCGGACTACAGACGATGAGGGGCAGGATCCTCGAGGTAACCCAGCCTCTTGGATTAGACCTTGCTACAGGAGCCCCAAAGAGGAGTAGCAGGACTAGCTGAGTCAGGTAGAGATGGATGCGGATGGAGCAGCAGAGAGAGCTACAGTGCAGGAGTCTCGAGACAACGTGAGGCTAGCAGACTGTAGCAGTGCGAGAGGCACAGAAGTGTTGTACTAGTGCAGGATTGCACAGAGAGGTGTGCAACAGTGCGAGATGCAGGGAGTTGTTGCAGCAACACAGAGGTCAGAGAGGGAGCATTTGTCAGCGACAGAGGGAGCTTCAGCATCAGGAGGGTCTCTAGCCCAACAGAGATGTCAGATTGGGAGATCAGTTACATACTTCTCAGTAACTGAGTTGCAGTGCAGCAGTGGGCAATATGATGCAACATGACGAGAGGAGGTGCAGTGTGGACGCAGTGCTGGGAGAAAGGACCAGCAGTAGCACGATGCAGAGGGAGTTGTTGTACAGATGCAACAGTGGCAATGGCAGAACCATGGGCAACAATATGAGATACAGTAGTGCAGAGGATGGTGGGCAGCAGGCCTAACATTAGCATAGGGACCGATGCCGAATGATTAGGGTGATACTCAGTGAGGAGTATTACTACAACACACTCCTGGCTAAGAGGGAGTCTTGATTTGGGGTAGCATCGGATGTGCACTAGCCACGAAATTTGGGGGAGAGGTTGGGGCACATGAGATCGCCAATACCCAGAAAGGGTTTGGGCAGATTCTGAACAGTCCAGGAGATATTAAAATAATTAATATTTTTAATGGAGTCCCTAAGTCTAAACTTAGGGAAAATAGAATATTAATGTATATTAATATGAAACTGTGTTAGAATGGTCCAAAAGACATGGATCAAGTCAGATCTAATCTTAGCCGTTGATTAGGTACTTAATCTCAGCCATTGATATGTCATCGAGAAAAGTATAAGAGGAGGCTTGAGGGTCACTTGGAGAATACACTAGAGTGATCAGTCATTCTATTCTCTAGAGCGGGGTTTGCTAACAAACATAGAATTAGTGATTAGGAGTTGCAGCTGATGGGCATTGAGTACAGAGAGACAAAGAGGCAGAGATAGTGTCGGGAGAGCAGCACAATAGCCGAAGAGAGTGACACAGAGCCAGCCAGGGCTCACGCAGAGGCAACCGGGGGCTGCGTAGAGCCTCAGAGAGGCTAGCGTTGTTGACGCAGAGGGCCAGAAGGCTGACGCAGGGCCTCCTAAGGCTGACGCAGACCCATCCGGGGTGACGCAGGGCCAGCGTTGGGTAGAGAGAGGTTGACGCAATCTAGAGAAGGAAGACGCTGGGGTTTCTGGGGCAGATTGGTGCTGAGGAGCTGTCGGAAGGATTATCCGGAGTTTCAGCTAGGAGATTTGTCTCAAACTGAGAGATATTACTGCAAAGGAAATTCTCTGTTGGGTAGGCCAGTTTCGGCACCCAGATTGTACTATGATATTGCTTAATAAGAAAAACCTCAGATAGCTGCACCGATTTTCCCACATTGGGTTTTTCCGAGGACATCGGTCCAAAAATAATGGTGTCATATGGTGTGATTGTTTCTGTTTCCTTCAGCTGTTGATCTGTAATTTGTTGAGCATGCACTAATGTTTATTTTCAGTATTTACATTGTAAATAACTTGTTAAGTAATGGTGCAGGGCTACACCCGCACCCATACCTGCAGATTTCATAAGAGTGCCTAACACAACTGTCCCAAGCAATAGAATCACAAAGGAGTCAAACTTCATATTTATATATGGCTAAGGCCCTTCACCACCAGTTCCTTTGAATCGGAACCCAATCACCCCGCCATTATCTCCTATCGGAACTATATCCACTCTTATAACCTTCATATGAGACTTAACGAAGCCTTTTCTTTATATCCCTCCATCGTTAAACATATATATATAATATATTATATATATAAGATATATTAATATATATATATAATATATTTTATATATATATATATTATATATATAAAATTAGTCCTCTCAACTTTTGGCTAATACATATTTAATACATAAAACCATTCAATATGCGTAAATGCCTTTACAAAGGAAACTTATGCAAATATACTCTTTTCCGCTTTACGTACGGCTTCGGCACAGATTTCGAGGCTAAACCTCATCGCAATCGCTATCGGCTATATTCCATGGCCATATATATATATATATATATATATGCCTTCCATTTCCCGATATGCGATTTCCCTACAAACCTAGGAAATACACTATCGGCGCTTTATTCTTCGCTATCCTGTTTACAAAGGAAAATCCCCCAAAACATATATATCGGACTTCATATCCATTGAACCTGCCCGTGTCTATAAATGCGTCGGGTCTGCTACCCATTTGCCCTTTGTATTATCGCAAGTCTTGTCCATAAGCTGATTCTGATATCGTGATACCTCCGATTCGCTTTATCGCTATTAACGATTGGCCCTTGCTAAATCTATTATCGCCAGTCCTTTGCTGGCTCCGATATGCAATTTGCGATTAGATCTGGACCGTCGATCTGGATCTTGATCTGACGGTCCTCATTTCATCGGCAATCGCTCATTTGCTATAACTCAATGACTCGCTCCGAAGACTTTATAAGGCTTTTCGCCGCTGTGATTTAATCTCAGTCGTTGATCTTAATGATCCAACGGCTGGTGAGCGTCCATCCTTCACTTTTCCACTCGACTCTCTGTACTTAGTTTTTCCGCGTTTTCTTCAGTTTCTTCTTTGTAGTTCGGCTTCTTCAAAGGTTCTACTTTCCACTCTTCTACTGCTCAACTCATTCTCGCTAGGGCTTAACTTCACTCCTTCTCTTCAAAGCTCCGCTTTGATGCTCCAATTGGACTCGATGGCCCCTTTCGATTCTTCTGAATTGTGCTTGTCTTTCTCTGCTTGTTCTTCAGAACTCCGCCTTCCATGGATTAGCTTCTCTGAGCTTAACTCTCAAGCGCATCCTTGCTACGCCATTCCTCCAGAGCTTCCTCTATCTCTTCACTTGGAGTCGAAATCCATTGTGATTCCTCTGAATCAATCCGTCCCTCTGCGTCCTTCAGAATTCTGTCTGCAACCTGTTGTAGAACATACAAATTCACAGTAAACTCATACATGGAATACTTTAATATTCTGCCACAGTCAGGAAATAACTTTGCCTATATTAATATAAAAAGCAATGATTACATTCGAGACTCTTCGGTCTCGCGCACACACACACACACACAGAGGCCTGATTTCCTATTAATGGCCTCCTATTGAACGCGTAGGTTCACTTACTTATAAGAATGCATTGGATTGGATCATTGGAGGATCCGATCACCCCTCTAACAAAAGCCCTAAAGCTCTCTACATGCGTACATATGTGGTAGATAAGTCTCCTTGAGACTTTATCCATTCCATCTTTTCCTCTGTTTTAAAATAGAAAAGTCTTCTTATCAACTTCCCATTTAATGCCTAAAAGCTCTCTCTTGTTCCTAGAATCATGGAACTGTTTAAGAGTTGGATTTGACTTCTACCACTCATGTTCTCATTTATTTATTTTTGAGAGCATTTACATATTCTCCCATTATCTAATTAAATCACACTTAAAGGCCTAAATATTGCCTTAATTTGATACTTCGAAAATCTATTTCCTGAAATGCATGACCCCCTATGTCTACTATTTACAATGATTTTCCTTGCGCTGAATGCTCCTGCATCAGACTCTCAAAGTAGAAAATATTCATGATCTCCTGATCATGTGTCTTCTGGTCTTGGTCTTCCTCGATCCCACACTTTGTTCTGGAACTGTCCAGATGCTTTATTCCTTTGCTGCCACTGCACTTCTGCTGTCTTTTGCTCCATTTTCTTCTTCCTGTCAATCGGGTTCAACTTGTGATTGATCTTGCTTGCTGCTGTTACCATTTTCCTCCATTTGAATTGCTTCATCATCTGCTACCATATTCTTCAATTTCTATGTCCAACATATCTTTGGGCTGGTCCATCTTCTGCTTCTTACTTCTGTCTTCTTCTCTTTGTTTCAGGTTACTGTTGCTGTCTTCTATGCTGACTTTTCTTTTACTTGCTTCATTCTTTGGTTTACTTGCTCTTGCTTTACTTGCTGCCATTTTTGCTGCCTCCCTATCATCCTTACCCTCTTTCATGATTGAATCATGACTATTCAGCATTTTCTCCAGCAATTTAACATCTTTGTTCCATGGATTGAATTCTTCCATGAAATCTTCTTCTTTCATCTTTACTTGGCTTCTCACCTGTGCCAAATCTCCTCCAACAATTGCAACAACACCTGCATTCACAAAACACTTGTTAAAATTAAAAACATGAGGCCTTGGTGCCTCTTCTTTCTTTGGCAACATTGTAGTTTGTTGCTCTATTTCCTCTTCCCCTGTCAGCATATTAGTATGTTGATTCGAATTCTCAACAGAATTCATGAGACTGTCCATTAGTCTCTCTTCCACACCATCTGTTCTAATGATGCCTTCCTGCTCTTGTCCACTGTAGTGAACTCCTCCTCCTTTAACCTGCTGCTGGTTATCTTTACTTTGAAATTGTTTGATTCCTGTCGCCTCTTTACCATCTTCAAACAATCTCTACTCAATCTCTTTGATTACATACTCATACTCATTCATGATGTTTAATGAACCTGCAAACAAATTATTGCATCTTCCTGTCTCCATGCCTACTTGAGAATCTTCTTCAGAAACTGTAACTGCAGCTTTTGTTCTACCGTCAGGTTCTCTCATCAGTTTCTCCAACAGTTTAATCTCTTCTTCACACTTAGCAAGCTCTTCATCACAATGCTCTCTTCTTCCAGATTCATCCTTTACATGCTGTGTTACAGTATTAAAACATTGTCTTCCTTTGATCCTTGTAATCTCAAGGTCTTTTTGCTATAGCAAATCACTACTTCCCTCATTCAAGAGGTCTTCTCCATCATACTCTGTTCTCCTAGAGTACTCCTCCAGACTTTCGGTATCTTCAAAAGACTGTCCATCCTCTTCAAAATAATCCTTTGTTAGTGTTCCTTTTTCCCAAGGTTAAATCTTTTGCATAGGGTTCCTCCTTCTTAACATCCTTCAGTAGATGTCCTTGTTCCCTATTGTTTGTCTCAACAGTGTCCATGGCTATCTCTACTGTGCCTATCATCATAGTGAATTGATGATCCTTTACTATGTTTTCAACTAACATAGTCTCTTCCTCAAGTTTACCTTCATTCCCTTGCAGTTTATCTCCTCTGAAGATATCTTCAAATGGCTGTTTTTCTCCTGCAATATCTGCCATCATAAACAAACTATTAGTTTTAAAAATATAAGACCCTATTGTCTCACTTGATGGTTCAGCCATCATATCTCCTTGCTGTTCTAAATCATTCATATGATTAAGAAATTCTTCGATGGTCTCTTCTTCAATCTCCTCAAGCCCTTCACTTAGTTGCTTGACATCTTCCACCACTTGTATATGGGATCTATCTACCTCATCTTCTTCTAGAACAAAATTTTGATTCTGCTGGTCTTTTTCTTTCTTCATGACAATATCAACCAATTGTCCTTCACCTGCAAACATACACAAATTGTCAGATTTAAAACCATGTGACCCTTCGGCTTTACTTGAAGTTTCAGTCTTCAAGTCTTCGTCTTCACTATCTCCCAGAAATTCTCCTTGTTCTAGTTCACAAATGGATTCTTCCGTTTCTAACTCAACTTCCTTGAGTTTTCCCTTAAACCACTTCACTTTCTTTTGTTGCAGCCTTCTCTGCATCTCATGCCATTCTACTGGCTTCTTCTTCAAGACCCAACCTAGTCTATGGCTTTCCTCAAGCATTCTCCTTAATGCATTGAGTTGTTCTTTTAATTCAGCAACGTCTTTGTCAATTTCCTCTTGACTCATCTTCTTGCCATTTGCCTTGGCATCCTTCATCTCATATCTTCTGCTGTGGCTTCTCTTTAAACCTCTACTATGACTATCAGTGGTCATCTTCTTCTCTTCTTTCTTCATGAGCTCTTTTGCAACAAGCCTCTGCAACAGCTAGTCCTCCTGGTTGCAATCTTACCTCACTAAGCTCTCCTCACTCAGTCTTTTGGTAAGCACGGGTCCTCTTTCTGGAACCTCTTCTTGATCAACACCTTTGCTCCTTCTAGGCTTCTGCGATCTCTCACCTTCTCTTGAGAACACTTCAGTTGTCCTCTCTGTCTAATCTCTTGTTGGATTTTTCAGGTTCACTGCCACTTCTCCTTTAGAGTATTCTCCTTACTCTGTCTTTAAGAACTCACCTGTTCTTCTCACAGCTTCTCTTGCTGTCACCTGTGCATTAGTATAAAAAACACACATTCCTAATTTAAAACAGAACACGTTACCGCACTTCCAAAATCTCAGCATGATCTTGTTTCACCATTCTAGCCGTCCTTTGAATGGATTGTCCTCTGTTTTGTGTCCAAGTCCTCTTTCCTTCAGAACTTGCGCTAAGCAATCTTGCTTTCTCTTTCCTTCAAGGAATCCTCTGTTCCTGCTTACTCCAAGCCTCTGCTGGAGCTGCTACAATCTCCCATTGTAGTCTTTATCATTTAGCACATTACCTTTTTTTGTGTGCAAATTCCTTTTCGCAGAAATCTTCCCCGCTTTATTTCTGCTCTGATAGTAATTCTGCTTTGACCTCAATTCTGCTCTGATACCACTAATGGTGCAGGGCTACACCTGCACCCATACCCACAGATTTCATAAGAGTGCCTAACACAACTGTCCCAGGCAATAGACTCACAAAGGAGTCAAACTTCATATTTATATATGGTTAAGGCCCTTCACTGCCAGTTCCTTTGAATCGGAACCCAATCACCCTGCCATTATCTCCTATCGGAACTCTATCCGCTCTTATAACCTTTATATGAGACTTAACGAAGCCTTTTCTTCATATCCCTCTATCGTTAGAACATATATATATATATATATATATATATATATATATATATATATATATATATATATATATAATATATAAATTAGTCCTCTCAACCTTGGCTAATACATATTTACACATAAAACCATTCTATATGTGGAAATACCTTTACAAAAGAAACTTATACAAATATACTCTTTTCTGCTTTACGTACGGCTTCGGTGCAGATTTAGAGGCTAAACCTCATTGCAATCGTTATCGGCTATATTCCACGACCATATATATATATATATATAGATGCCTTCCATTTCCCGATATGCGATTTCCCTACAAACCTGGGAAATACACTATCGACGCTTTATTCTTCGCTATCCTGTTTACAAAGGAAAACACCCCAAAACATATATATCGGACTTCAAATCCATTGAACCTGCCCGTGTCTATAAATGCGTTGGGTTTGCTACCCATCGGCGCTCTGTATTATCGCAAGTCTTCTCCATACGCCGATTCCGATATCTTGATACCTCCGATTCGCTTTATCGCTATCGACGATCGGCCCTTACTTAATCCACTGTCGCCAGTCCTTTGCCGGCTCCAATATGCGATTAGATTTGGACCATTGATCTGGATCTTGATCCGACGGTCCTCATTTCATCGGCAATCGCTCATCGCTATAACTCAATGACTCGCTCCAAAGACTTTAAAAGGCTTTCTGCCGCTGCGGAATAATCTCAGATGTTGATCTTAATCATCCAACGGCTGCTGAGCGTCCATCCTTCACTTTTCCACTCGACTCTCTGTACTTAGTTTTTCTGCGTTTTCTTCAGTTTCTTCTTTGTAGTTCGGCTTCTTCAAAGGTTCTACTTTCCACTCTTCTACTGCTCAACTCATTCTCTATGGGGCTTAACTTCACTCCTCTTCAGAGCTCCGCTCTGATGCTCCAATTGGACTCGATGGCCCCTTTCGATTCTTTTGAATCGTGCTTCTCTTTCTCTGCTTGTTCTTCAGAACTCCTCCTTCCACGGATCAACTTCTCTGAGCTTAACTCTTTAGCGCATCCTTGCTACGCCATTCCTCCAGAGCTTCCTTTGTCTCTTCACTTGGATTCGAAATCCATTGTGATTCCTCTGAATCAATCCGTCCCTCTGCATCCTTCAGAATTCTGCTTGCAACCTGTTGTAGAACCTACGAATTCACAGTAAACTCATACATGGAATACTTTAATATTCTGACACAGTCAGGAAATAACTTTGCCTATATTAATATAAAAAGCAATGATTACATTTGAGACTCTTCGGTCTCGTGCACACACACACACACAGGCCTGATTTCCTATTAGTGGCCTCCTTCTATTGAACACACAGGTTCACTTATTTATAAGAATGCATTGGATTGGATCATTGGAGGATCTGATCACCCCTCTAACAAAAGCCCTAAAGCTCTTTGCATGCATAATTTATCCATTCCATCTTTTCCTCTGTTTTAAAACAGAAAAGTCTTCTTATCAGCTTCCCATTTAATGTCTAAAAGCTTTCTCTTGTTCCTAGAATCATGAAACTGTTTAAGAGTTGGATTGACTTTTACCACTCATGTTCTCATTTATTTATTTTTGAGAGCATTTACATATTTTCCCATTATAAATCACACTTAAAGGCTTAAATATTGCCTTAACTTGATACTTAGGAAAATTATTTCCTAGAATGCATGACCCCCTATGTCTACTATTTACAATGATTTTCCTTGGGTTGAATGCTCCTGCATCAAGTAGCATAACAGGTAGGTAGGAATAAATCAGATAAAGTGCATGGAGGGTCTCTAACTAAGTAGACTTAGAAATTTCAACACTAAAGATATGCCTTGTCATTTGGTAATTGAGTATTGTAGTTTGCTTATCATGGACACTTTTGGGCATGGATCAATGGGGGGATTCGGCGAAAATAATGGGCTAGGTCTGTGCTCCTGTCCCTTAGACCCCTTTTGGATATTAACCTTGGATTCTAGTCCCATGGGATTTCTTTTACTGACCATTTGGCTTTAGGGATGGTATTTCACAGGAAACCCCAATTTTAGTTGCGTGGTCCTGCTCCCTTATCCGCTTATATTAACCCCCTTTCCACTCATTATTATCCCATTCATCATTTCTCTCGCCTGGGTCCACATTCCTCCACTAGGTCCACATAGGGTTAGCTCACCCCTTTCCCTTGCTCTCACCTTGGGCCAGGCCTGGAATGATGCCTCAGAGGTTGATGCAGCTAAAAAGAAAGATAAAAGCATGTTTGGCCACATTTAGCAGGAAAATGTACCACAAAATGCAAAAGATGGCTGGGACAAACATATTTAGCACGTGGGCAAAAGCCAATACATGAGCTCTATCCCATCATCATGACCATCACCCTGGTTCCTATAGGTTCTTTGAACCTCCCTCATCATATAGGAAACCATGATTGTCCCAACCCATCGTGGGCAATGAACCACCGTACCATTAAAGAGGGGTATTCACTATTATATCTTATGCATCATGCTCTTACCCCTTGAGCCTTGAGCAGTTAATCAAAAGAAATCATAAAAAGGCAAAAGGCATCTAAGGAAGGGTGGAAAAATCAAGGTCGGGGCACCTTATCTACCACGATTGCTCCCTGCTATACATTATAAACCCAAGTGCGGGCTTCCTTTTTATTAGCTACCTTTGTACCTAGCATGTGGCCTAGGGTTGCCTTTTCTCATCCCTTACTTCATTCACCTATCTGTCACATGCCACCATCTTTTGAAGGATGTACCTTGAATATATTATCCCCTTTAGAAGTAGAAACCACCTAATAGGATACTTGGTTAACCGCATTTGGAGTTTAGAAGACATTGGCACATCACGAAGCCCATTATGGAAGAACAAGCCATTATGAAGTCCCCACATGTGGTCTATGGTTGGTAAGGTCATTTACTCGATTTCCCTAATGAATTGTTGTACTGGAAGGCTAGGGGATGCGTTGGATCTTATGCAGGATTGTAGATGGTCTCCATCTTGGGTTCGGTCTCCCTATACGGGGTCCTAATCCTCTACAGGGCTACATTGGCACATGTAGGGTGTGTGCTGAGAGCCATGGGCCTCCACAACAGTAGACAACACTCCATGGATTCTCGAGGATGGTCAAAGATGCTCAAGTCTCGAGATACTCCCATTGGATGAGGAAGATGCACTTGGTTCATCTTTGCCTAGAAGATCCCACAAATGTCCCATTCACTTGGCAACTGAACCAAGACTTGTAGGACGATGTGGCATCCCCTATACCATTATCATAGCCCTTGCAGATGATCTATAGGCATCTTCGACTCATTTGGAGACCCATGCGGTTATTTTTGTGCCCCCACACGCATGGGGAACACCACAAGTTTTTTGTTTGGATAACAAGAGGCCAACCCCTTATCCATCACTTTTGAGGGTCCTATTCTTCATTAGGGCACCTTTGGACCTCATCAGGCCTCTTAGAGGGCCCTACGACATGTATTATTCATCATCTAACCTCTTAAGAGGCTTATTCTTTCATTTGTGAGCTAGTTTGGTGGGCTTGTCACCAAAAGTTATATTATTAGCACATTATTTTATTTTGGGGGCTTATGTAGGACAAAGAGACTAATTCGAACTCCTCGTTAGTGTATAAACACAAGTGAGATGAGTGAGTTTGCTCGTCATCACTTTGTATTGGATGTCTTCTCTCTCTTGAGAATTTCGCACCCTTTCTTGGAGGATGAATTGGAGCTTTATGGATGAATTTTGATGTGTGGATTTGGTTTATCTTATCTTGGAGCTTCTCTATTGTCAAATTGTGGATGGTTGGATATGTTTAATTACATGTAAGTACATTCTTTTAATGCTAATCTTGTTTTACTTTGTCATATACATTGGATTGGGATTTTCTCTATTTTAGGGCTAATTGTGGCACGCATTTACTGCTTAAATTGTGGAATTTTGTCTCTATATAGCATCTCTCAATGTATGGGCCATGTAAATTGAATGAAATTTCCTAGGGATAATTCTATCAACGAATTATCTTGATAAGCCATCACCTTTTGCACATCGAAGTATGAAAGCTGCAAGATTGCCGCTCTTTGACCTATAAGGCTAGTGAAGTAGTGTTGAGGCCTCCTTGACTAAGAACCACAGGTCCTCATTCATATTTATCATAGACTTCATTCTCCCAAGACTATGGCACTGATCTACCAAGAGGTGGTCATCTAAAATCAATTCCTTTCACCTTTTCCTACGTCTAGCTAAGTTGGGTCACCTAGGGCATCATTTTCTCGACAAGATTGCCCTCCAAAAAGTTAGATCTCCTAGCCTCTCCTGTGTCGGTGTTTCCTCAAGGCCTCCTCCAATTTTGAAGCCATTTCGACAGTGGAGTTATGAGAAAATCTAAGCCCTAGCTCCGAGATCAAACTTTTCCCTAGTATCCCCAAGGCTAGTGCCTCATAGGATCAATTCAACACCTTTAAGTGAATATTATTTCTTTGATCCTTCCCCCTTCCTTGTCTAGGTTAAGAACATCATTGGTTGCTAAACTCTTACCTCCTAACCTAGGTTGGGTCCACTTGGTCCCGTGTGGTCCCATTCCTTTGAAAAGTCAATTCTTCAAGAACCATCCAGGATATCAATTTCAACGAGGATTTTGGATTGGGAAACTCTTTCACAAGTCATATTCCCTAAACCTAACCGTCAAATCCTCCCATCCTTCTCCTAGAAGACATTGTACCTTGTTTAGAAAGCAAGCAAGCTTTAGCCTTCAAACTTTTTTGGAAAGGAATTATTTGGGTCACTCCATATCCACTTATTAGTTTATCCTTCATTAGTGACTCCATAATATATTGGGTCTCCTTCCATCGTTCAAAATCCGTAAAGAATAGGGGGCCTTAGATGAGGTGACAGTGGGCTAAGTCTCCATTTGTTTCCCTTGGTCTAACATTTGTCCTTTAGGTCCCCTGCTAGATTGAGCGGTAACATTTTGGCATCGTTGCCGGGGACACAAAACGTGTGTTTTTCCCCATACGACACATTGACATATCATTATTGGTGACTCCATTGGAAGAATGAAGCCCTAGTTCTTCATTGAACTCTAAGGTCGATGCTTGTAGGGTGAAGCAAGCATTTTTCTAGGCATGTTTAAAATCACCGTGGCGACTCCTACATATTTTTCATGTATACCTCAAATAGGTTGTATTTCTTTGATAAATTTCCCGCTTTGGACATCGCTAGCATCCTTGGGTGTCTTAATCTTGTTGCGGGAAGGATGGTACGTGGGGTGGTCATGTTTGATGGTGATCCACTCTTCGTAATTGACCACGTGGAAAGATTTAATGCACATGCTTCAAGAGAGAAGGTTGTTCACCAAGATGTCCTTATGTTATTGTTTGTGGGATCTCTCGGTGGTCAAAACTCATGACTGCATGATCATGAACCTAGGAGTATCTCATCTATTGAAGAGTTTGTTGATGGCTTTCTTAGACAATTTCAAGTACACCTTGCGTTAAGCATCCAAGAGGAAGCCTTCATTGAGCATCATCAAGACGTTAAGAATCTAGGTAATGAGCAAGAAGACAAGTCCTCCTTGGGTCCGCATTATGAGAAGATGATTTTGAGAACACGTGTTGGGAAGAATGAGTCTATGGAAGACTAACCTTACCTTTCTCAAGGACATTACTTCTGATGATTCTCCTTTTGAGAACCTTGAGGAAGTTGACCCCATCAACCCCTTGAAAGATGACATTGAAGATTACTTCCACGTTGAAAAGGAGAAATGGGAAATTGTTGGTACTCAATTTGATTGTGCTCCCATTTACGACACAAACAAGGTGGATGAGGATGAGATTGGTCTTCCGTTCCCCTCAGACACTATTTATGATGGCATAACCATTGATACCCTTGGGAAGGAGAATCTTCTTTTGCCTTTGCATTAAGAGGGGTAGTTGGAAGTGATCAATTTTCCTTTTAAGAGAGACCCAATCTTTGATACTAAGGAAATTGATAAGGCTCCCACCTCTCCTGAGTATGATTCTATGTTCAAATCACTTGAGCCTTCAGATAATGATTTTGGGAAAGCAAAACTCGTTGAATACAATACTTCTTTCTCCCTTTTTCCTATTGGTCATCATCTCGGGTCTTCATCAAGTGATTCCCTCACCCCTGGTCATATGATCTCAATTAACTATGAGCCCTTCCCCCTCCCGAGTATAGTGTCAAGGAAAAGCCCTTCATTGATTATACTTTTCCTCCTTGGACGCACCATCAGGGTTTTGATTACTTCATAGTCTCCCCTCTCTAGTGTAATCATCATGTGCAATCTACTTGTGTTTCTCGATCTCGTCAGCTTCCCTTTCCTGCTAATCATAACCCAATGAAGGCCATAAGCCATGACGTAAATAATAAAGACAATGGTGAAAGTGATATGTCGGAGGTCGCCATCCATCGAAATTTTATGAGCTTGGTTGTTGACATCTCTATATTTTGGTTGCAAGAGAAGATCTCATTGACTAATTTACATCCTCTTCTTACCTCTTCTCACATAATCATCCATATGTGGGCATCATATTTTCCCACCTCCTGTCTGCAACATCCTCCATGTGCTTGGGTTTGCATTCGCTTTGGGACTTGCTACATGATTAATCATATAGGCAAGCATATTTATATTGACTTGATGATATGTTGGTTGCATTGGATTTATGATTACACTTAATAATAGCTTCATCATATGCATGTTAGGGTAAAATGCATTGCATGCTCATTTCCGCATTAGAATTAACGTCATATGATATTTCTCATGGTAGATAGATGCATATTTGCATATTTTATTTTCTGTTGATTTTATGGCCTAACATATAGCATGTGCGATCATGAGACGCCGTGAAAGCATGTTGCCCCATGTTCTTTATCTATCATATGTGCAGGTGACAGGTATACGGTAACCAAGAGATTGTTGGAGTCCTCGTAATCTTCCGTTGAGTAGCTTTGCCCACTTCTTTAAGATATCATATTCCAATTGGAGCCAGATGTTACGCACCATTTTGTGGGTGATATCCCTAGGAGAATTTTTTTCTCCAAGATGGTCCTCAACCAGCAGCCAACAACCCCTTGTAGTCACCAGCTAGCTCATTGTGCCATTTCTCCATCCCCTGATCCAGCCATGTGGTCCCTCACCCATCTGCCATGATCGTATGTTTGAAGGTGTGCCTCCCGAACCTAAAGGTATGCCTTGTCATTTGGTAATTGAGTATTGTACTTTGCTTATCATGGACACTTCTTGGCATGGATCAATGGGGGGATTCGACAAAAATAATGGGCTAGGTCTGTGTTCTTGTCCCTTAGACCCCTTTTGGATATTAACCATGGACTTTAGTCCCATGGGATCTCTTTTACTGACCATTTGGCTTTAGGGATGGTATTTGACGGGAAACCTCGATTTTGGTCATGTGGTTCCACTCCCTTATCCGCTTATATTACCCCCTTTCCACTCATTATTACCCCATTCATCATTTCTCCCACCTGGGTTCACATTCCTCCACTGGGTCCACATAAGGTTAGCTCGCTCCTTTCCCTTACCCTCACCTTGGGTCAGACTTGGAATGATGCCATGGAGGTTGATGCAGCTAAAAAAAAAGATAAAAGCATATTTGGCTACATTCAACAGGGAATGTACCACAAAATGCAAAAGATGGCCGAGACAAACACATTTAGCACGTGGGCAAAAGCCAATACATGAGCTCTACCCCATCATCATGGCCATCACCCTGGTTCCTATAGGTTCTATGAACTTCCCTCATCATATAGGAACCCATGATTGTCCTAACCCTTGGTGGGCAATGAACCGCCCTACCATTAAAGAGGGGTATTCATTACTATATCTTGTGCATCATGCTCTTACCCTTTGAGCCTTGAGCAATTAATCAAAGAAAATCATACAAAGGCAAAAGGCATATAAAGAAGGGTGGCAAAAACAAGGCCAGGGCATCTCATGTACCACGATTGCTCCCTCCTATACATTATAAACCCAAGTGTGGGCTTCCTTTTTATTAGCTATCCTTGTATCCAGCATGTTGTCCAAGGCTGCCCCTTCTCATCCCTTACTTCATTCACCTATTTGTCACATGCCACCACCTTTTGAAGGATATACCTTGAATATATTATCCCCTTTAGAAGTAGAAACCACCTAATAGGATACTTGATTAACCCCATTTGGAGTTTAGGAGACATTGGCATATCCCAAAGCCCATTATGGAAGGACATGCCATTATGAGGTCCCTACATGTGGTTCATGGTTGGTAAGGTCATTTACTCAATTTCCCTAATGACTTGTTGCACTGGAAGGCTAGGGGACGCATTGGATCTTATGCAGGATTGTAGATGGTCTCCATCTTGGGTTTGGTCTCCCTATACGGGGTCCTAATCCTCCAGAGGGCTACATTGGCACATGTAGGGTGTGTGTTGAGAGCCAAGGGCCTCAACATCAGTAGACAACACTCCATGGATCACCGAGGATTGTCAGAGATTCTCGAGATACTCCCATTGGACGAGGAAGATGCACTTAGTTCATCTTTGCCCAGCTGACCCCACATATGTACCATGCACTTGGCAGCTGACCTAGGACTTGTAGGACGATGTGACATCCTCTACATCATCATTAGAGCCCTTGTAGACGATCTACAAACATCTTCGACTCATTTGGAGACCAATGAGGTTATTGTTGTGCCCCCACACCCATGGGGAGCACCACAGGTTTTTTGTTTGGAGAACAAGGGGTCAACCCCTTGTCCATCACTTTTGAGGGTCCTATTCTTCATTATGGCACCTATGGACCTCATCAGGCCTCTTCGAGGGCCCTATGACATGTATTATTCATCATCTGATTTCTTAAGAGCTTTATTCTTTCATTTGTGAGCTAGTTTGGTGGGCTTGTCACCAAAAGTTAGATTATTAGCACATTATTTTATTTTTGGGGCTTATGTAGGCCAAGGAGACAAATTCGAACTCCACATTAGTTTGTAAATACAAGTGAGATGAGTTCATTTGCTCATCATCACTTTGGATTGGGTCTCTTCTCTCTCTTGAGAATTTCACACCTTTTCTTGGAGGATGAATTGGAGCTTTATGGATGAATTTTGATGTGTGGATTTGGTTTATCTTATCTTGGAGCTTCTCTATTATCAAATTGTGGATGGTTGGATATGTTCTATTACATGTAAGTACATGATTTTAATGCTGTTCTTGTTTTACTTTGTCATATACATTGGATTGAGATTTTCACTATTTTTAGGGCTAATTGCTGCATGCATTTACTGCTTAAATTGTGGAATTTTGTCTCTATATAGCATCTCTCAATGTATGAGCCATGTAATTTGAATGAAATCTCCTAGGGATAATTCTATCATTGAATTTATCTTGATAAGCCATCACCTTTTGCACATCGAAGTATAAATGCTGCAAGATTGCTTCTCTTTGACCTAGAAGGCTAGCGAAGTAGTGTTGAGGCCTCCTTGACTAAGAACCAAAGGTCCTCATTCATATTTATCATAGACTCCATTCTCCCAAGACTATGGCACTGATATACCAAGAGGTGGTCACCTAAAATCAATTCCTTTCACCTTTTCCTAGGTCTAGCCAAGTTGGGTCACCTAGGGCATCATTTTTCCTGACAAGATAGTCCTCCAAAAAGTTCAATCTCCTACCCTCTCTTGCGCTGGTGTATCCTCAAGGCCTCCTCCAATTTTGAAGCCATTCTGATGATGGAGTTGTGAGAAAATCCAAGTCCTAGCTCCGAGATCAAACTTTTCCCTAGTATCCCCAAGGATAGTGTGTCATAAGATCAATTCAACACCTTTAAGTGAATATTCTCTCTTTGATCCTTCCCCTTTCCTTGTCTAGGTTAAGAACATCATTGGTTGCTAAACTCTTACCTCCTAACCTAGGTTGGGTCCATTTGGTCCCGTGTAGTCCCATTCCTTTGAAAAGACAATTCTTCAAGAACCATTCGGGATACCAATTTCAACAAGGATTTTAGGGATTGAGAAACTCTTGCACAAGTCATATTCCCTAAATCTAACCCTCAAATTCACCTGTCCTTCTCCTAGAAGACATTGTACCTTGCTTAGAAAGAAAGCAAGCTTTATCCTTCAAACTCTTCTGGAAAGGAATTATTTGGGTCACTCCATATCCACTTATTAATTTATCCTTCATTAGTGACTCCATAATATACGAGGTCTCCTCCCATTAGTGAAAGTTCGTAAAGAGTAGGGAGCCTTAGCTAAGGTGACAGTGGGCTAGTTCTCCATTTGTTGCCCTTGGTCTAGCATTTGTCCTTTAGGGATCCCCTTTAGGTCCCCTGCTAGATTGAGCAGTAATAGTCACTATAGTACCCAATGTCTGAAGAGGAAGAAGGACAAGAAGGAGAAGCAGGAGCAGGCAGTAGCTTTGGGAGAGATCGACGATTTGTCTTCCAGGTTGGAGGATGAATTCGCTTTATATGCATCTATACCTCCAAGAGAGAGGTGGGGAGACATTGAACTCTAGACCCAAAGTTGCAGAGATTTGGGCAGGGTCCACAGAGGAGGCACAACAGTTGCAAATTACTCATGTGGATCATTACCCTTGCTATAGGGGCCCACAGTGTTCAGTAACAGATGGAACAGTGTCAATATGTGTTAAAATTGGCAACTAGGGCCAAATTCCACTTTTGGACAACTCATTTGATGGAGATGATTATTGCATTGAATTCCTCTTTTCGAGAGGACCAAAATCGACCTAAAGATCATCAAATTTGGACAAGGGGAAATATGTTTTTGAGGTCAAGCCCACACATGTGCAAATTGTTAAGGTCGACCACATCATCATGTAGGCTCATGAAGCCCAATGGACATGTCCCTTGACCCCTAACGACTTGTATAAATAAGAGAGACCTCCAACCTTATTTGGCACCTCATCAACTCATCTTCTTCATCTCTCTCCTCATCTGATTGGTTCGTACAACTTATTGGGCAGCTCTTCTTCTCACACGTGTGGCTAGAAAAGAGGAGGAATTATAGGGCTGAATTTTAGGATTTGTTGTAGGGTTTGACCAATGTTGACCAGGTTGTTTTTACCTCCTTTGACTGTGTTTTTCATGCCAATCTTTTGTTTGTTTGTTTTGGAGGGCCGCATTAATTGGCACAGAAACCGAGGTTTTCAGGGCATGTTGACTAGGGTGACTGGAGGCTTGAAGTGCAAAGTTTGACCAAGTTTGGTTGTTGTTTTAATGATTGTTTTGGGCTAACATTGACCAGAAAAGAAGGCCGAGTTTGACTAAGCTACATTGTGGACTGTTTGTTGTTGTGTTGACCAGTGTTGACTTTTTGGTTAGGGCAGAATTTGATTGTTGTTGACTACAGATTTTACAGGGCTATTTTGACTTTGATTTGGCAAGTCAATTTTGACTTTTGTACTCCCTCTCTCTGCTGAACATTTGTATAATAATAAGAAGAATTGATCAAAGGGTTTTTCGCATGTTGGCGTTTTTCCTCGGCATTCGCCAAATCTGGTGTCCTCTTGTCTTGGCTTGTTTTCTGCATTTTAGCTTATGTTCTATCTACAGTTACTGGCAATGTGTTTAGTGGTTAATGTGATCGCTATTGGAAACTAAATTTTCATTGGGCTGCTAAAAGGACATTGACGTAATTGTGTTGAGCCTATAACATACCATTGTTAACTAAAATTAACATGGGATCAGAGCTCAGGTGAAGACAAAACCCAAGCAAGAGAGAGAAAAACAATCACTAAGAAAGATTTGCTAGACAAGACTATTGGACAAGTCTCCATGGCATTCTACATCTTAGTTCAAGACCTAGGACAAGCTGAATGACAAATCTGGCTATCATGCATGGAATATGAATTTGGACCTGACTTTGGAGGAGCATGAAGTATTGGACTATGTGCAGGAAAAGTGGTGGAGCCTCCTTCAAATTCACCTACTGCTAAGATGAAGTAATGAAAAGGTGAGGTCAAAGCGATGAAAATTTTGATTGAATCTATTCAAAAGCATTTGGTTGTCTATATTTCTGATTTGGGAACTTCTAAGGAGATATGTGATAAGTTGGTTGGGATGTTCAAACTTGCATTGTTGATAATATCGGTATTGGCAAAATATTGGCGAGGGTCCATAAAACATCTTATCAGCAATATTGGCGAAAATATCGGCAAGCATAAAAAATGCATAATATATTCATTTTTTTCCAGATTCTTAAACATATAAAGCAATAACAACATGAAATACACAAATTGGCACATAAATATGAAGAAAGCACTGATATATATGATGTAAAATAAAAATGATACATCAAAGGCGATACCAAATCTTGCTGATCCTTGATAATTGTCCAATCAAGGACTCAAATGTGGAGAACCAATACTAAATAACATCACATATACAAAAGTATCTCATCATCATGAGTTAAATGTAACTAAACAAATAAAACTAGCAGCTATCTATTTGAAATCAATGCCCTCTCCCCCTTTTACGGGAAAACATGATGGGTTGTTTGCCAGGCCTGCCTCTAGCAGTAGAAGGCCCAGCCCCTGCACCTAATGTCAAATAATGACTGCTAGGTATGGAGTTGTGCTCTCCTATATCTATATCATATGGTGTTGATGTTGATGCTCCTACAATCTCCTCCTCCTCCTCCTCTTGCTCCTCCTCCCACGAGTCCTCCTCCTCTTGTTGCCCCTATTCTAATGGATCATCTGGCTCTAACCATAAAGGTGACTCCTCCAAGATGGGCACCTCAGACTCCACCCTCCATTGAGACAATACATCAATATTGTCTAAGGAAATGACATCTGGATCCATTGGTGCTTCTATTTGCTTCACTTGAAGTCGGATATTGTAATGCATATACACTAAATCATTGAGGCATGAGAACTCCAACCTGTAAGAGTGTAAAAAAAACTAACAAGTCTTGAGTCCTTGACACTTGAGGATCATAAATTAAAAATTTGAAATTACAATAAACGTAATTGCTCAACTGAAGGTTGAAGCTCAAAGTTATACCTGTTGCGCTTTTTTTAGTGTATTTTCTCAAATACACTCCAATTGCACTCACACCCTGAAGAGATACATGTTTGATTCAGGATTCTTATGGCCAATTTCTGCAAATTTGTTGCCCTTGCATCATAACTTCGCCACCAAATATTTACAACAAAATAAAAAAATAAAAAAGTCAAAAACTTGAAACATAATTAAATTTTCAAATAAAAGTTACATAATTGAATTTTAAAAATCTAGAATTATAAATAAGTAAATTGTAAATTGAAAATTCTAATGAGTGATGACTTGTCACTTACATGGCATGAAGAGGGTCCTTTCCCTAAAAGCATCATCAAAGCCAAATAGGCCAACACAATCCCAATAAAACTGTCTCATGATTGATTTTGCTACGAAGCTCAGGATCAGGTACCATCCTCTGAATACAGGAATGGAGCCCTTCCATCACCTCCCCATCAAAATCAAAGGTGCATTTGTACGAAAATGCAGGGTTGAGGAAGAGTGTTGTTGCATGAATGGGTCGATGAAGCATCCATGTCCACCGATTATCAATCACATCCCATAACATCATATGCCTATCAAGCCCAACAGAACCCTTGTCTGCATAATAAGAACGAATGGCCTCCTTGGCCTCATACAAATAAGCCATTGCAGGCTTGTCCCCATCTACCAATCTCAAAACCTTTACTATAGGTTCACTAACCGAGCACACTTCTTCTACTCCTTGCCAAAATGTGTTAGTTTACACCATTTTTGCAATGGCTCTCCCGTCCTGTCTCCTGATATATCTAAAATCACGCCACTCATTAGAAACAAACATTTGCTTCAACTCAAACTGGCGTCGAAGCAAAGACTGAAGAGTAATAAAGTTGGTGGAAAAACATGTGATTGCAGGACGCCGCAACTCCTTGTTTCTAGTGTTTCTCCTCATGAGGCTAAGAACAAAAGCATGGTTATAAATAAACTTGGGGATGGTCCTAGCCATATCCATCACCTCCTTGATGAAGGAGAGTTTCCCCATATCCTCAAGAAGCAAATCGATACAATGTGTTGCAGACAGAGTCCAGAACAATGTGTCGTGCCTCTCCATAAGCATCCCGTGGACATACACATAATTAACTACATTATCTGTTATGACTTGCACCCTAAGTTGCAGGAAACGCATGGGGAGGGGTCGTTTCCGTACGGAAACGAAACGGAAACGCGTTTCCACGTACCGTACGGCGTGGAAACGCGTTTCCGTCCGTACGGGCACGTTTCCCGAAATGGAAACGCGCCCGTACGGACGGAAACGCGTTTCACACCGTACGGGCCCCGTTTCCCACAAATAACACTTGTTTTTAAATTTTTTTTTTTCTAATTAATTTTTAATTTTTTTAGGGTTTCTAATCACTTCTAGAAACCATAATTCATTATTCATTAATGCTTTATGATTGCCAATATATATATATTAATATTTTAAATGTTTTTAATATATATATATATAATATATATATATATATATATATATATATATATATAATTATATATATATCGCGTTTCCCCCTTTCCAAAATTTGGGGAGGTCGCGTTTCGTTTCGCTTCCGCGTTTCGTTTCGCTTCCCCGTTTCCCCGTTTCGTGCAACTTAGCTTGCACCACATTTTGCACACCAATCTCCTGGATGAATCCATCTAACAACTCACATATCATTGCTGCATCTTTTATATGTGCTGATGCATCCACTGATTTAATAAACATGGTACCTTTAGGACAATGTACCAAGAAATTTAGAAGGGTCCTACCCTTCCTATCTGTCCAACCATCAGACATCACTGTGCATCTAGACACTTCCATGTCTGTTTCAACTCCGCCAATCTAGAGTTGATGTCCTGCTTTTTTGCTTGAAGGATTGGCCCCCACAACTCTTCATATGTAGCGCTTTTGTACCTTGGGCCCACAACAACAATAGCATCACACATTGGCGGCCAAAATGGATTGGTTTTGGTGATGTTGAGAGGTGATTCGCTCCAGAAAAGACACCTCCCCATAACTCTATATGCGTTTTGCTTCTCCCTTTTTTTAACAATTGATTTTATGGAAGGTTGTGCTCCATGTCCTATTCGTAGAACAAAAATTGATGACCTCGTACACCCAGCGACATTAGCACTAGCAGTAGTAGGTGACGTTGTGGAGCCCCTCCCACTATCCTCAGCCTCAAAATCAGAAGAAGATATCCCGAAAGATCTACCGACACGTTCAACCTTGTTTCTTTCTGCCTCTTCCTTCTTTCTGTCTTTTTCATCAATTGCTTCAAGAGCTTTTGTATAAGCTCCGCACTAGAAACTGTACAAAGCCCGACATCATGTCCAGGGAGTCTAGCCAGATGGTATTTCAATCACGTAACCCCTCCTGTCATCTTGGTCCCACACAATTTGCATGATAGATATGCCCGATTTGTCCCACCATCATGCTCCCCATACTCCCAAAATGGGTCCGAGGCTTTTGGCATATTTGTAGTGAGCTAATTCAAACTTAGGGCACCAGAAAAACAAAAAATTGGCATTAATGATTAAAGTTTAAACACTCATACACAAAAAATAATAAGTAATAACCACCTCATTTTAAAAAATAAATGTTTTGCTACATTATTTGCAATGTGAATTCAATGAAAAATGCAATAAGAGGGTACATAAGAAAGTTAGAAAAAGAAATGGAGTTTGTAGTCCAAATATGGAGAAAACCCTTGCATTGGCTCATGGGCATGAAAATCATAGCAAATGGAAAAAAAGAAGCAAAATGTTGGTAGGCAAAGAGGCAAGCAAGCATAACCCTAAATCTATGAAAAAATTCATTAACGTAGGGGTTTTTAAGAACATGCCTGTTAATGGAAGACATGAAGTTTGTCTTAATGTTCTTCAATCTTTGATCCAAAAAATTCTTAGTTGATGGTGATAATGGCTGTTTGATCCTCAATCCCTCCTTGACAACCACCATAAAGCTTTTCCCCTTCCTTCTCCAACACCCAGAAACCGAAATGAGGAAAAAAAAAGAGAAATTTCCCTTTTCTAGCCACGGCCCAGCCTGCCCGGCGATATTTCCTATTGTTGCGCGATTTTTTGCCTAGATATCGGTGATTTCTCGGAAATATCGCGATATTTTCTTGGCAATATTTTGGCTCGCCGAAAATATCACGATATTTCCGAAAATCGCCGATATCTCGGTGATATTATCATCATTGGTTCAAAGTGAACAATTCAAATCAAATCGTCTTTCTCAAAAACAAGTTGAAGGACATCAAGATGGATAAAGGGGAGTATATCCAATCCTACTTCATGAGATTAACTCAAATCAAGAATGACTTACTATCTATTGGAGAAGTTATTGCTGATAGGGAGCTCACTCTCATTGCACATGGAGGTCTTTTAAGACCTTGGGATGTATTTTTCACCACTATTCTCAACAATGACAAGATACCCGGTTTCGATGAGTTATTGGCTAGATGCACTCAAGAAGAGACTAGGATGATGGATAGAGACAAGCCCTCCAATGGAAATGTGCCTACTGCCTTTTCCACTAATGCAAAAAGGAAGAATAATGTTGGTCCAAGGAGACAGAGTCAAGGATCCAAGAAAGGATTCAAAGAAGGAAGAAAAGGAAGATTCTACAATTGCAACAGGTTTGGCCGGGATGATGACAACAACAACCACAACAATTTCAAAGGCAAAGCAATCAAAGGCACAACATGTTCAACAACAAAGGAAAGAGGAATGCTCATGTTGCTCGAAATGGAATGGTTGACCTCCCAAAAGGACAAGAAATGGCAGGTATGATGAAAGTAATGTTGTAGAAAAACAAGATGAGTTTTATCTTATATCTACTCTATCTATTGCCTCTCCTCTGGATACTTTGGATCATTGGTTGATTAATAGTGGAGTCTCAAGGCACTTAACTAGATACAAAGAGGCTCTCTCAACTTTGATTGAAAATAAGATTAATTTGAAGATCATACTTGGAGGTAATGCCACCTACACTGTGAATGGGATAAGTACTGTCACTCTTCACTTGAATCAAGGTCAAACAATTCATCTACAAGAAGTATTGTATGTGCCCGATTTGAAGAAGAACCTGGTGTCTATTTCTTTGATGGAAGATAAAGGCTTCAAGGTAGCATTCATTGATGGAAAGGTATGTATTTGCCAAAGAAACCCTAAAGATGCATTTACTCTTGGATTTAGGGTTGATGGTCTCTATCAAGTTGGTGGAAGTCCTTTGGGAGTTTTGGCAAGCGATACTTCTCTTCAATTTGAGGTATGGAACTAGAGGTTTTCCCACTTACATTACAAACCCTTACCTGGGGTAAGGAAGATGGTCACAGGTATGTCTGAGTTTAATATGAACCATGGTGTTTGTCAGGGTTGTGCAACTAGGAAACATACAAAGGAACCATTCCCTTCTCATGAAAGCAAGACAATCGATTTTCTTCAATTGGTCCATTTTGACCTGTCTGGTATGTTGCCCGTAACATCGTTGGGAGGATACTCATATTATGCAATCGTTGTGGAGGAAGGATGTAGTGTTCAAATGGTTTTGTTCTTTCAAAGCATTGGTGTAAAATCAAACAGGCAAGAAGATCAAGATATTGAGGACTGACAATGGAACCGAATATGAATCAAATGAATTCAATGACTTTTGCAGAGAGGCTGACATTAAGAGGGAGACAACTATTCCATACACTCTTGAGCAAAATGGAGTTGCTGAAAGGAAGAATCGAATGATTATGGAAGCCACCCTTGCCATGATCTATGATCAAGGTCTACCAAATTTCTTATGGGGAGAAGCTGCCAACACTGCTATATATGTTCAAAATAGGAGCCCGCATCAAGCATTGGATTTCAAGACACTTGAGGAAGTCTTCACTGGTAAGAAACCAGATGTTTCTCATTTTAGAATATTTGCTTGTCCCGTATATTTTCATGTGCCTAAAGAGAAAAGGAATAAGTTGGAAGCTTTCCAGGAAGAAAGGTATATTTGTTGGCTACAGTCAAAATTCAAAGGCATATAGAATCTATGTGCCTGGTCAAAGAGATGTGGAAGTAAGTCGTGATGTCACCTTTGATGAGGATACTTCCCTTGGGAAAGCCAAAGATCTCCTTATTCCAAGGAAGGATGATGATGATGTTGCAAAAAAACAGGTTGAACCTCCGACAAATGACCCCATGCCCGATGTTGATGGTCCAATGGATCCTATTGATCCACCTCCTAGTGATCCCTCTACCTCTAGGAAAAGACCACTATGGCTCAATGATACTCTTAAAGATGTTGAAAGACGTACTGCTCCAAGAGGGACATTTCGTGAAAGTAAGAAGCCGAACAGGTACCAAGGATATTTGGCTGCTAGGAGTACTATTGTTCAAGCTGAACCATGCACGTTCAAAGAAGCCGTAATGCACCAAGTATGGAAAGATGCGATGAATGAGGAATATAAATCGATCATGAACGACACCTATGGTTGTATCTGACGCATCTGAGGAGATGTGGAAGGGTAACTCCCAGTTTGGTCCTCTTAACACTGGTGCCGTTGAAACCAGTTTCTTGAGATTTGCAAAGGCAATATCACATTTATCAGTCCATTCAAATTCAATATTGCCTGTTAAAGTTTACAAAGGTGCAACTATTTTTGAAAAATGTTATATAAATCTACGGTAATATCCTGCATCAGAGAAGATGAAATTTATGATATCTTGAAAGCCTTCCATGATGAACCTTGCAGCAGACACTTTGCAGACCGCAGAACTGGACATAAAGATCTTCAGATGGGCTATTGCTGGTCCACGATATTTAAGGATGCAAAGAAATATGTTTAAGCCTTCGATAGCTCTCAAAGAATGGTCTGTCCTGGCCAAGCTGATGAGATGCCCTTACAACCACAATTGGTGGTGGAACCTTTTGAAGGATGGGCACTGGATTTTGTTGGCCCTTTTAGTCCACCATCAAACCAAAAAGTTTATATACTGGTTTGCATTGATTACGTAACTAAATGGGTAAAAGCAGTAGCTTTGCCAAGAGCCACAGAGGAAGCAGTGATCAAATTTCTTTTCAAACTTTTTGTGCGATACAGATTACCAAGAGAAGTAATAACAAATAGAGGACCACAATTTACAGGTCATAAAATTTCGGCCACTCTGCAAAATTATCATATTAAGCATAGGATTACTTCTCCATACCACCCCCAGGAAAACGGACAAGTGGAAAGTACCAACAAAGTCTTGGAAGCAATTTTGACTAAAACGGTATACGCGAATCGACGAAATTGGGCAATCAAGCTTCTGGAAGCTTTGTGGGCCTATCGGACGACATGGCGCAACACTATTGGTCACTCACCATATCATCTTGTCTTTGGCAAAGAACCAATTTTTCCAATTGAATTTGAAATAAAGACTCTTAAAACTGCACAAAGGATTGGATTGGATTTTACGGAGGCACAAACACAATGCCTACAACAGCTCAATGAATTAGATGAAACACACCTATTTTCTCTTGAACGCACAACCATTATTCAACATCAAAGAGCTAAATGGCATGACCGACTTTTTAAAAAGAAATCATTTCAAAAAGGCGACTGGGCGTTATTATATGATTCCAGATTCCAGGGTTTTCTAGGAAAATTGCAAACAAGATGGCTTGGACCTTATGAAATCAAAGAAGTTCATGATAATGCTACCATAACTTTAACCACCATCGACGGGTTGGGTACCTCTTTTCTGGTAAATGGACATCGACTGCGCCTCTACCACCATCCGCTCACAAAGGAGTCTTTCTACCACAAGATAAGTAGTGATCCTACTTTTCAAATTATAGCTGACTAGGGTGGTAACCCAACAGCTTCATCTATGTGAAATTTGATTTTTTACCATATTGTACATAATGTATATATTTTTTGGAATTCGGTTAAGTTTTTTTATTTTTTTCTCTTTTCTTCCACAAGCCAACCCACCATGATCATAAGACATTAACACAAGTGACATTCCCATTATGGCCACCAAACCAGGGTAATGGCCTTTGACACCATTGTCAAAAGGACAAGAGGTCTCATCACGAGCTGGCTTGTTCACTTTGTTATGATCTAGTGAGTGGCATTGTTGTTCCTGGTCACCATGCTAGAACAATGGCCTTTTTGAGAAAATCATTTAAATAATAACATGTTACATTTTTCATAAGGACACTGGCTCATCAAGGGGTTAAAAGGCAACCTTGTTGAGGCTATGGACGCCTGCTGGCAGCAGTGGCTCTGCCTGTGGTATTGGAGTATAACTTGAATTGCCATATCATTACTATGTCATTAGATTCCTTTTTCTTTGAAAAGACATCACCACTACTAGTATGTATATTTTCTTCCTAAAACGACTAGAGGTGGTACATCTACTATTACATGAATAAATTATAAGTTTTTTGGACCTCCGTGATAAGCATTATTAGTTATAAAGGTATTTTTCCATATTTACTTTTTTTTTTTGTTCCTCCGTTCCAAAGGGTGATCTTTTTACAAAAAAATCTTTTTACCCATGATAAAGATATCTTTCATTACTATGCTTTTAATTTCACGATGATTTTTGCATAACAACAATCCGCGCATTTATTGCACCTTATCATCTTCCCATTTGGCTGCGTATGATTTGACTGTTTCCCTTCACGCTAATTAATGCCTCCGTATGAATTTAGGTTCCCATAATCCTAAAGGTTGTGGTCGACCTTTCTCCTATTGGAGGAAGTAGGAAATATCACCTGCGTGATATCACTGGGCACAAGCGTGATATGACTGGGCACAATCAACAAAAAATTTCAATATTATGATAATCTCCCGCACATAAGTATACTGAATGATACTATTTTGACATGCTGGTATTTCTACTAAGGGATTTTTGGTTTGAATAGCTCTGTATACAGTCGATGCAGTAGTTTTATGAATTAACAAGTGTGGGTGGTAAGCCTATCCGAAATGAACCTACTCTGCTACAGGTTATTGAGCAAGCCCAAAGGATCCTAAAGCGGGTAGGTTGGGCCAAATCCTTTACTCGATTGCAGGGATTCGACAATGTTGTTGCTTTGGAATTTTTACAGAATTTGAGCAATGAAGTCACGATGGGCAGAGGCAAGCAAATAATAGTCAATGAGACGATTTTGGCGGAGTTCACCGGTCTTCCCATAGAGGGAGAAAAATGGATAGATAAGCAAACTGGACTTCAAAGCACTATGGAATTATTTATAGACCTTGGTGAAGAATTGGCCCATAAAGGCAAAGGTTTTCACACTGTTTCATTCAGAGAACCATGGCGAGAGCCATCAAAAGTAGTCCAGAGGTATATTATGTGTGATGGCCGCCATGACGTGGTAAGACCTCGACAACTCAAATTATTGGCGACATTAAAACAGAAAGTAGTCATAAATCTACATTTCATTTTAAATTTTCTCTTGCATGACGTCGCTGGTAGACTTGGGAGAATTAAGGACCCCAATTCCATAGTTAGTTATCAGTGTTTGATTAAATTGGTAGTCATTAGAGAATTGAGACAGTCACAGTTAACCTGGGATAACTTCATGAGACCCAATGAACTACCATCTCTAGAAGAAATGCATGAAGTAGAAATCAAAAGATCTACCGACAGTTCACGTTGTAGGAACACTATCTGATCTTATTTTAGGTAATCAAGTACCTGGCAAATATGAAGACCCAGGAAATCCTGTAGTAATTGTTCAAATATGAGGCTGCACCTTTCCGAACACATTGGTAGACCTAGGAGCAGCTATTAATATTCTGACTTATGAGACCTGCAATATTTTGGGTATTACGGCCTTAAAACCAACCTCAACCTTGTTAGAATTAGCTGACAGATTAGTGGTTAAGCCTGAAGGTACTTTGGAATATATTACTGTCTTTGTAGACTCCTAGGAATATCTCATGGATTTCATGGTTATTAACCCAAGGAGTGGACTAGATGGGCATCCTTTGATATTAGGAAGACCATGGTTAGCAACGACATATGCATATATAGGATGTCGAACAGGCAACATGACAATTACCAAAGGAAACACTGTTAAAAATCTTATTTTGTATCCTCCTGCTAAACCAAGTCTACCTATTACAAGTCTCTAGTTATGCCCACAAAGAGATCTAGAAGAAAATCTGCGCTCTCCTCGTACGTTAGATGAGGCACTTGGACTTAAAAATCAAATAGAAGATGATGTAATCAATAGCTTTATTAATGAACCAACTGTTATAAAAAATCCAACATGCCAAATGCTAAAAGCTATACTCGTTAATGATGCACAAGGAGACCCCTTAGAGAATTCAGACGATAATCACATTCCCACCACTGTTGTCCATAATAGTATGCCAGTCGAGATTGAACCAGAAAAATTCCTTAATATTGATGTCAATCTGGGAAATCAGCAGCAACAGAAATTAATCCAGATTCTCTATAAATATAAACAAGCTTTTTCTTGGGAATATTCGGATATGAAAAGCATCGATCCGCAGTTGTGCACCCATCGCATTTATCTTGAGAAAGATGCCCGTGCTATTCGACAGCCCCAGAGGAGGTTAAATCCATACCTCAAGGATATTGTGAAACAAGAACTACAGAAGTTATTGGATGTAAACTTTATATACCCTATCTCAGACAGCCATTGGGTCTCCCTGTTAGTAGTCATTCCTAAGAAAAAAGGGAAATTGAGAATTTGTGTGACTATAGAGAGCTCAACAAGGCTACTGAGAAGGACCATTTTCCCCTTCCCTTCATAGATAAAGTCCTTGATATTTTAGTCGGGAAGAAGTTTTTCTCCTCCTAGATGGTTTCAGTGGCTATAATCAAATTTTGATTGCATCGGAAGATCAAGATAAAACTACATTTACCTGCCATTGGGGTACATTCGCATACAAAGTTTTACCTTTTGGATTATGTAATGCTCCAGCTACGTTCCAGAGAGCAATTTTGAGTATTTTTTCTGATCTGATTAATGAAGGACTTGAATTTTATATGGATGACTTCACTCCATATGGTGATGAATTTGACCAAGCTTTAACAAATTTGGAAAAAGTGCTTAGACGATGTATTGAAACCAGATAATGTTCAAGCCATGAAAAATGTCATGTGATGGTGACTGAAGGTGTAGTTTTAGGACATTATATTTCTACTGCAGGAATTCAAGTGGATCCGGCGAAAATCGAGGTAATCCTTAAATTACCTACACTCCGCACACAAACTGAGGTGCGTAGTTTCCTCGGTTATGCAGGATATTACTGCAGATTTATAGATCATTTTTCAAAAATAGCTGCACCTTTGTATACTTTAACAAACAATATTGAATTCGAATGGACTGATAAATGTGATATTGCCTTTACAGATCTCAAGAAACTGGTTTCAACAACGCCAATGTTAAGAGGACCAAACTGGGAGTTCCGTGGGACATGGTGCCTAGACCTAAGGACAAGTTCATGGTCACGTCAAAATGGATTTACAAAAGTAAACATGGAGCTGATGGAAGCGCTGAAAAATATAAGGCCAGGTTCATTGCTCGTGGCTTCTATCAAAAGGAAGGAGTGGAATATGACAAAATATTTGCACTAGTTGCTCGCTATACCACTACCTGATCTATCATTACTCTTGCTGCCAATCAAGGATGGAGCCTACATCAAATGGATGTCAAGACTGCTTTCTTGCATGGCTCACTTGAGGAGGAAGTCTACTTGGAACAACATCAGGGGTTCAAAGTACAAGATCGAAGGACACATGTTTGCAGGTTGAAGAAAGCTCTCTATGGGTTGAAGTAAGCCCCTAGGGCTTGGTATGAAAGGATTGCCAATTATCTTGTGAAGTTGGTATTTACAAGGAGCTATGCTGATCCTAACCTATACTTCAAGGTTGAAAAGGACATGCCTCTCATTTTGGTCCTTTATGTTGATGATCTCTTTCTGACAGGTGCAAACCCTCTTATTTATCAATGCAAGAGGGAGTTGACTTCCGAATTCAAGATGAAGGCCTAGGATTGATGCACTACTTCCTAGGCTTGGAGGTTTGGCAAAAGCCAGGCGAAATTTTCCCTTTCTCAAGGAAAATACATTATGAAGCTGCTGGAGAGATGTGGGATGGTGGATTGCAAGTATGTGTCTACTCCGATCGAATTCAACTTCAAGAAGCTATGTGGTAGTGTTGTTGGGCCCGAATTGGAAAACCCTTTCGAGTATTGACAACTTGTGGGGGGCCTGATGTTCTTGGTAAACCCTTGACGGACATATGCTTCGTTGTGAATACTTTGAGTCAATTTATGGTTGCGCCTCATCACATACATTTGATTGTTGCTAAGAATCTCCTGAGATATCTCTGTGGCACAATCAATTATGGGTTGAGATACACTTCTGGGAATTTGAGGCTTCATGGATATTCTGATGCTGACTGGGTTGGCAATGTGGTGGATAGAAAGAGCACATCGGGATGTTGCTTCTCTTTGGGGTCTGCCACGATTTCTTGGATGAGAAGGAAGCAAAAATCAGTTGCTTTAAGCACCATTGAGGCCAAATACATTGCAGCTAGTATGGCCTGTTGTGAAGCTATACGGTTGGTGAAGCTCTTAAGTGAGCTATTTGAGCACGTGTTGGATACCACTGTGATCTATTGTGACAACCAGAGTGGGATTCGCCTTTCAGAGAATCTCGTGTTCCACGACCGCTCCAAGTGCATTGATATCAGGTACCACTTTATCCGGGATATGGTAAAATGGGGAGCAATAAGGCTCCAACACATCAAGACTATTGAGTGGATCAATGACATTCTCACGAAGTCCTTGGGGAAGGTCAAATTCTTAACCTTTCGAGAGACAGTTCGAGTTGTGGAAGGACCCTCCCATGAGGGTCTCGCTTGAGTTGGGCATTGAGCTTTGGGAGCTCCTGGGGGCTTCGGGTACTTCTTGGAGCTGTGTGGAGTGAGTGGTTCACCTTCCCCTATAGGTGCACTCTGTACAGGGTGAGTGGTTCACCTTCCTTTGTGATACCCCATGATGGTTGACACGTGTGTAGGGTGAGTGGTTCACCTTTCCCTACGATTGATGACACGTGTGTAGGGTGAGTGGTTCACCTTCCCCTACGATTGATGATATATGCATAGGATGAGTGGTTCACCTTCTCTTGCGGATGCCCCAGCATACATCATACCCATGTAGTCCAAGACTCATGGGAAGTACATCTCATATGGCTAATGAGTTGGGAAAAGAGGATAGGGACCATAACACTATAGATGGACGCATTGTGTACTACCGTACTCCCTATGTCTAAGATGCATGGTGTTCAACAACTTGATCTGGGATCTGTTAGAAAATCAGAAATGCAGAAAGATTTTCTTTATATAGATAATTACTTGTGACTTTCTTTATATTTATGTTCTTCTTTTATCTTTTAGTTCATCAAGCAATTACCAAAACAATAGCACAAATATCACAGACACCAGATATAGTTAAACAGCGAGGGAAAAACCCCCATCTAGGGTAAAACCCAGTCAACAACTCTTCCTTAATAACTTCCTGGGATAAACCAAGACTCTTGACCTAGACATAGACTTCCTCCACACCAAATTGACCCTTTCTTCCTTCTTGCAGATGATAACTCTATAGTAACAACTTCGACCTACCAGCAACTGGCAGTAACAACGGCAGCATAAACTTCGACTTGACAAAAAGACTTCGATCTCCTAGAGGAATCCACACGAGAGAGAGATAGATAGCCCAAAATTTCGATCTTGCCTTTTTCTTCCTTCTTCTCCAACTTCACACTCCTTTTAGCCTTCTTTTCCTACTTCACACTTTTCTAGCTCTTTTTTTTGGATATCGAACTTACGTGAGAGATAGTGAGTGCTCCAAATGAATTTGAAATTTTCCAATATATAGGCTATTGGTGAGGTTGAATTACGCAGTTTGAGGTGACTTGATCTCCTTAAGGCCGACTTGGTGTGGAGGTGACAAATAGCTTATTTGACTCAATATTAATTCTTTTTACATGATTCAAAAGCCTAAGAAGGGCCTCATTAAATGTGCAATGACTCCAATGACTCAGTATAAATCCTAAAAATCCTCAATGGGGACTTTGACCTAAAACATGATGACCTAAACATGAAACCCATGCTTTAATAATTCATAATAATAATAATAAAATTATTTTTCATAAGTACATCTCAGTGTGACTTAAATATAATTGTGAAGACCGAACCTAGTAACATTCTTCAACACCCCCTCTTAACTAGGGAGGTATTCATACTTACATATACAAGTACATGGAAGATCTCAAAACATATGAACTATGAAGAGTTTAGGCACCGCAATGCCATGGACTAGATTCCTGACCAGAGAAATCTATCCAAGGTCCTCCAACAATTTAGGCACTCACGGTGCCACAGACCAGATTTCTGACTAGGGCAATCTATCTGGGTGGGACTAAGATGGACTCAAGTTTTCAGCCAGTCTACATACCATCAGGGTTACTTGCTAACCATCAACCCAGGGATCTATATGCATATCTGAGGTCAAAGCTCTATGACCAACGCCACCCTCCCTACTTCGGGATCTAGACATCAACATAGTGTCGACCTGATCTCCTCCCAGGCAATGTGTCTCACACACAAGGCCTCAACATATTAACTCTCTCTAACCTTAAAAAAAACTTTGAGAGATTCACTTGAACAATTACAACCCCAATTAGTAACAATCTTTCAAATATTCATGAGTAAACACAAACCTTTGGTGTCTTCCAACTTCTTGATGTTGCCTCACAATTCATCACAGTAGGATTTCAAGGCTTTCCAGACAAATCTTGACAAAGTTTTCCTCATTCATTCAACTTCCTTTCCCACTTCACATATAGCAACCAAATCCATCTTTCCTTCTTTCAGCAACACCTTAATATGCATTCTCCAATTTCTTCTTCAAGATATCCATCATGACAATAGTATGCGCTCCCTCTCAACTTGGGAGATATACTTCTTTCTTTATCCAGGCTCCTTCTTAACTTAGGGAGATTAACTTCTTTTCTATGACATCGGAGAATCTTTCATGACTTCCATTCTTCTTATCCGAGACATCTTGCTCATTATCATTCATATAACTTCCTGCATCATTCTTATCATATCAACTTTACTTACGAACATCTTCACCATCCTGAAGATTATGTACCTGCACAACTTAGATAGCAAGTACAACCAAATACATATATAGAAGCATGAACTTAACTATTTTAGAAACATACAATAATGGAAGCATTAGACATTAGACATCAAATACCTATACTTAGTTAGGTTAACAAACAACAAGAAACACATACTTTTATACTTCAACTACATGCCAGGGTTTTGTTATAAACCCTAGATTCCATCATCAAGTCTTCGAACACCTCAATCAAGATAGCAACCTTCATTATATCTAGAGCTTCAATATTTCTTCCAGAGAGATGACATACCCTACAATATATTGCAAACCCTAGAAGCAATTCAAACGAATATAGTTCTACAAAGCATCCAACGATTTTGAATTCATATGTTAGACTTCTACTAGGATTTAGTGCAAGCTCCTAGATTTCATACATGAGCCATTAAGCTTCAACAATCAAAACCAATCATAGCTCAATTTTAGATTTCAACAACCTTTCATAAATCTCAGATTGAAATCATATATTAGAAAATTTAACTTCCACTAGTGTTTAGTTACAAAACCCTAGAATTCACAAACACTATCATCTTAGAGTATCAAACTTTGACAAAGGCTTTGTTCCAAGCCCTAGGACTTGTGACCATCAACAATAAGGTCAACACATATATCTAGGATTCCATCAGCATGCACAAACATATCATAACAACATATGTTAGTCAAACCCAATGACACAAACACATTTAGATATCTAACATATTTGATTAGATGGACAGACATATGCCTAAGGTTTCATTCCTAGGACATTATCTAAAATAAGGGTCTTGCTCATAAATCTTGCCAAACCTTAAAGATCTAGGGTTTCAATAGAAAACCCTAATTTATCAATACTTCAAAGGTTTGGGATTTCAGACATCACCATCCAACCCTAAAAGATTAGGGTTTCCATGACCATACCAAAACCTCAAACATGACATCATCAAAAACTTTAAACATGTAGAATAGCATTTTCTTAGACTTTATGAATAGCCCTAAGTAGGCTAGGGCTTCACACATTATCATTGACATACCTTTAAGTTAGGGTTTTATAGAGAACCTTTTTAGGGTTCCACAAGAGTAATCAAAGGTATGAGGAGGGTAGAGCTATCTAATGATGAATCACCCTATCAAGAATCTTATTGATTCAAGAGAGCTAGACACAATAATGTTAGTAATGTAGAATAGTTTATCAAGAATGAATATAACTTTATCACGAAGAGAGCAAAACTTATAGTCTAAGGCATACCTTTTGTTTCTTAACAAACCTTGTAATTCGAATGCTTTGCCTTGTGAGGCCTTCTTGCATAATCCTTGAGTATTCAACAAGCCTTTCCTAAACAAGGAAAATATGAATAGAAATGTGATTAGTATTTAATGTAAACAAACTTAAATAAGTAAGGGAAACTAAAAATGAAAAGGTAATACAAGGAATAAGGTACTTATCTTTGGAAGTTGATGAGGGCTCCCTCCAATTTCGAGGGATACTTATAACCTTATAAAAACAATTCAAAAATGTTTTTTCCAAAATATGTTAAACCTACAAATACTAGAAATAAAAAATGAAACAACTGAAGCTTAGAGTAAAGGACTTAGTAGTGTAAGTACCTTATATCTGATTTTTCGACTTTATTCTGTAAAAAATTTTCATTTCCCACCCCGATTTTCAGTTTCACCTTATTTCTCCAAAATAGTTAAATGCCCTTTCCCATATCCATACATTCAACAACTGAAAAAATAATTTTTTCTGAAAACACAAATTCTGGAAATTTTACAAAATTCTGGAAAATGCAGAAATAAAAAAATCAGCAGGTACAAACAGCGATTAAACACATTTAAACACAGTGATTTTTGGTCAAGGTGACCCTGGAAAAACCCCCTACAACTCTTGGGAAAACCACTTTGAGAGCTCTTTCTTATTTCTGAAAATGCTTTTTACAGTGAGAAATATTTAGCAAAAAATCAGCAAGCAAACTTTTACAACTTATCTCGTTTTCCGTGCCTCACAACCCACTGGAAAACTTGCAACCAGCAAAACAGAACAGCAATACTGTTGTACGGCCTCCTCCAAATCTGTTGTACGACCTCCACAAAACAGCTGTACGGCCTCCTTGAAAACTTGTATGGCCTCCAAATTTGCTGTATGTCCTCCTTGAAAACTGTTGTACGGCCTCCTCAAAATCCGCTGTACGGCCTCCTCAAAGTCTATTGTACGACCTCTTTGAAAACTGTGCCCAAATACTGCCTTTTGCTGTGTGCTAACTCAGCTGTACGGATTTGCTAAAGTGCTGCCTTGGAATGTGTGCCAAGCTGCTGCCTCCTCCTTTCTGTCCAGAAATCTCCCTTGCTCTCTTGCTCTCCTTCTCTCAATTTGCTCATGAAAGAATGAATGACCTTTTCCTCCTTTTCTTCCTTTAATCTAACCCTAAGTGACTTTTGGGTGATCCTTAAATCCAATGGCTGAAATAGATTGAGATCTAGGGCTGAGATTAAATGCTCATTTAAATCTCACTTTCCAATTTTTAATTCACCCCACTTTAATAAAGACCCACTTAGTCATTTATTAAATGCTCATTTAAATCTCACTTTCCAATTTTTAATTCACCCCACTTTAATAAAGACCCACTTAGTCATTTATTTCCAAAGTCACTTTTCCTTTCTAATTTTACATTGACTTTATTAAAGTCACTTTAAAATTAGACTTTAGTAACTTTATCACTTAAAGTCACTTTTAAATTAGATTTAACTTTATAAAAATTATAAAGTCACTTTAGGAGAAAAATTAAATTCTTTTGGACGCTTTTCCTTAGGCCAAAGATCAAAACCTTAGGGAACCACCTGTCCTTCGGTACCAAATTTCAACACTCCCTCTTACCGAGGAAGGTGTTCCTCACCACACCCATCTTGTCTCTGAAGTAAACATGCTTGCCCCGTGGTAAGGCTTTGGTAAGAATGTCTGCTACCTGCTCATCAGTGGAAATATACTCAAGCTTCACAGCTCCCTTCTGAACATAGTCTCTGATGAAATGATATCTGATCCCGATATGCTTTTGACCTGTCATGAAATACTGGATTCTCCATGAGTTTAATGCAACTCTGATTATCACAGTAAATCATTGAAGGTCTCAACGGCTGACCAAATAAGCCAAACAACATCTTCCAGATGGCCTCACGACTAGCTAGACTGGCTGCCATATACTCTGCTTCTGCTGAACTCAATGCTACTAACTGCTGCTTCCCGCTGAACCATGACACTACTGCCGAACCCAAACCAAAACAACACCCTGAAGTGCTCTTCCTATCAGAAGCACAACCTGCCCAATCAAAATCAGTATAACTTGCCAATCTCACTCCATCCCCTTGCCTGTAGTCCAGACCATAATCCACTGTCCCCTGCAAGTACCGCAAAATGTGTTTTGCAGCCACCCAGTGAACCTTCCTAGGCTCACACATAAACTGACTCATCGTGTTGACTGCAAAACAGATATCTTGTCTAGTGTTGACCAAATACATCAAGGAACCAATTAGCTGCCTGTACAATGTGGGATCCACCAACTCGAAATCCGAAGCATGAAGCTTCTTCCAGTTGGTGATCATCGGTGTCGACATGGGTCTACAATCCTCCATGTGGAATCTGCCAATGATGTGCACAATATACTTCCCCTGCCCCAGGAAGAAATGCCCCTCCTCCTGCCACACCTCCAAACCCAAAAAGTAATGCATCAAGCTGATGTCCTTCATCTCAAAGTCCGCCGCAAGATCTCTCTTGTAGTGCTCTATGAGTCTCTCTGCACCTGTAATGACCAAGTCATCCACATACAGCACCAGAATTAGAGGCTCCTCACCTATCACAATAAAGTAAAGGCTCGGATCTACCTCACTCTTTGTGAAACCCATCCCCTACAAGTATGTATCTATCCTGGAGTACCAAGCTCTGGGAGCTTGCTTCAGGCCATAAAGGGCCTTCTTCAGTCTACACACATGGGACTCCTTCTCATGCACCTCAAACCCCTGTGGTTGCTCAATGTACACCTCGTCCTGTATGAAGCCATTGAGAAATGCAGTCTTCACATCCATCTGGTGGATCTTCCAACCCATCTCTGCTGTTATCGATATAATGGAGCGGATCGAAGTATATCGAGCCACGGGAGCGAAGGCCTCCTCATAATCAACTCCCTCTACCTGAGAGAACCCTCTAGCCATCTGTAGCATGCTTTACCTTGTAAAGCCATCTGGAAGTAACCACGGATTTGCCCTCATGCTTCAGCACCACCTCCCAAACATCATTCTTCATGATAGAAGAATACTCCTTCTGCATGGCCTCTCTCCAGACCGGCTGGCTAGCTGCCTCCTCATAGCTAGAAGGCTCAGAGTCAAGGATGCTAGTAGCCATTGCCATATAGCTACAAAACCTCTCAGGTGGTCTACTCTCTTTGACCGGCCTCTTAGGCTCAGCAACAGATGTGGCATCTCTCAAGGTGTCCTGAATCCACTTGGGCTTCCTCTTCCTTGAGCATACTTCTCCCATTGGAGAATGAAACTCCTCCTCATCACCATCAGGAGCCTGAACTCCTGACTGCCTGTTTGCTGTCCTCCTGCCTGCACCTGAACCTGTAGAAGCTGAGGTACCGTGTGAACTGTCCATCAGTGGACTCCCTAGTGAACTGCTCTGTGGACTGCTCTGCATGCTGCTCGGAGCACCACCCCTCTGGCTCGACGAGCCATTGCTCACTGACGGACCTGGCATCGTCATAGATGTACCTCTGGATCCTCCTGATCCCTGCCCACTGGATCCCCGCCACTGACTCAACTGTTGCTGAGGGTCTGGTTGATCCAGATACTCTAACTCCCGTGACCTCCTAAAGGCCCTGTCCTCCTCGAACTTCACATCCCGCCTGACAACAACTTTCCTCTGTGCAGGAATGTAGATCCGAAAGGCCTTTGAGGTCTCACTGTAGCCCACAAAGATACCTTTCTCTACGGTGGGCTCTAGTTTGGTCCTCTTTTCCTTGGGTATGTAGGAGTATGTAATGCACCCAAAGATACGAAGATGACCAATATCAGGCTTCTTCCCAGAAAAAGCCTCCTTCGGAGTCATGTGCCCCAAGGCACGATGCAGACTCTTGTTCTGCAAATAAACAACTGTGTTGCAGGCCTCTGCCCACAATAACAATGGCAACCCCTGATCATGTAACATGGCTTTGGCATCCCCTCCAATGGATCTGTTCTTTCTCTCCGCAACCTCGTTCTGCTGGGGGTTGTAAGGAACAATGAACTCCCTCCCAATGCCTGCCTCCGGACAATAGTCAACAAACTCACTAAGGGTGTACTCTCCCCCATTGTCCGACCTCAGGGCTTGATCTTCCGACCTGTCTGTGTCTCCACAAGAGCTCTAAACTCCTGAAACCGCTTGAGGACCTCACTCTTGGTCTTCAAGAAATAAATCCAGGTCTTCTTGGAGTGATCATCAATGAATAAAACATAGTACTCATATCCACTCAAGGAAACATGAGACATCCAACCGCTCACATCAGAATGTATCAAATCAAGTATCCCAGTTGCTCTGCTGTCACTGCTGGAAAAAGGGGATTTGGCAAACTTGCCCATAGCACATCCTCTGCAAGTATCAAAATGATCAGTACTGAAATCTGGCATACCTGTAGTGATCTCCCGCAAGGTCCTCAAGGCTCCATGATACATATGTCCCATCCTGCGGTGCCAAATCTCACATTGCTCAGAACTGCTAGCTCTGCTGTCGGTACTACTACTCAATGCCAAAAGGGGCTGGAATGCAAACCTGTACACCTTTGCATGGCGTACACCTATCACTCTCGCTGACTCAGCTGGAGCGCCCCTGGGATACATCAACACCTGTCCTCCCCTGAACAGTACCTCATATCCTCTGTCCTCCAAAGCTGAGACAGATATGAGGTTCTTCCTCATCCCTGGCACATAAAGAACCTCTGTCACCTTCAAGGGAGGTTTGGACTCCCTCTAAAATGTCAGTGTCCCCACATTGACTGTTCTAACAACTCTGTCATCACCGAGTACTACCTCCATATCAGTGCCACTCTCTGAAAGCTCTGAGAAGTACTCACGGACTCCTGTCATGTGACATGAAGCCCCATTGTCCACATACCAGATACCCGAAGATGCTCCGCTAATCGAGGGAAAAGCATGCTCCTTCTGAACCTGTGTGGTAGGTGATCCTGCACTAGAGGACTCACACGCAGTAAACCCAAATTCCCGGTTAAAACGATCTGCAAAGTCCTCAACTCCTGCTGAAGCAGCCACACTCTGGTTCGTCCCCTTCTTCTTCTTCTTCTCTGGACACACAACTGCATAGTGTCCCATCTTTTGACAATTCCAACACTTCACCTTGGAATAGCCCTTTTGTGTGTTACCCTGTTTACCTTTGCCTTTGCCCGCACCATTGCTTGTGGAAGCCTGCTTCTTCCCTTTGCCTTTCTTGCCTCCTGCCAACAGTGCTACATCCTCATCCTGCTCAACTGGCTTGGCTCCCCCAAGCTGACTTTTCTTGATCTTTGTCTGAATGCAAACATCCCAAAACCTCTCCCATGTGGGAAGGGTCTCACGTGCAGAAACCCCATCAGCGAAGTTCATCCATGAACGCGGGAGGCCATTCACTGCAATCTGCACCAACTCAGTGGGTGGAATGACCTCTCCAATCGCTGCCAACTCATCTCTCACATTAATAATCTTTGTGAGATATCCAGCTGTGCTATCATCACCCATCTTAATGGTCTTCAGCTTCTCCTTCAGGACCATTTTCCGGTTCTCATTGGTACTTTGGTAGAGATTGGACAATGCTGTCCACATCTCATGGACATTTATCTTTCCTCTCACATGAGGAATGCAATGGTCTTTGACTCCGTCTAGAATCAGTGTCTTACCCTTGTTGTTCTTTTTATTATATTCAGCCAACTGAGTAGCATCAGTAGGTACAACAACAAGGTTCTGTGTGTATGCACCATGATGTCCCAGACTTCTGCATCCTCAAAGATACTCTGCATTCTCTTCTTCCAAATGCTGTAATTGTTATGCCAATCCAACCTATTCTCCACCCTCAATCCCAATGACATCCTGCTGTCCTAAAACTGAAAAATAACACTTTTGTAGTAAAGATAAAACTGCTGTTTGTGAAAAATCAGCTTGTTGGAATTTTTTGAGTGAAAAATCAACAAGCTGTAATTTTCCTCCTTGTTGTCCCAAACTGCACTTCAACACTCAAGCTCTGATACCATGTAAAAATTTTTCATTTCCCACCTCGGTTTTCAGTTTCACCTAATTTCTCCAAAATAGTTAAATGCCATTTCTCATATCCATACATTCAACAACTGTAAAATAAATTTTGCTAAAAACACAAATTCTGGAAATATTACAGAATGCTGGAAAATGCAGAAATAAAAATCAGCACATACAAACAGCCATTCAACACATTTAAACACAGTGATTTTTGGTCAAGGTGACCCTGGAAACAATGTTTTAAGACTCCGACTCCGACTCCGACTCGGCCGAGCAATGACTCCGACTCCGACTCCGACTCGGTAATGACTCGGCCGACCCGTTTTCAATGACTCGGTCGTTGTAAAAAATACATTAAATATTTAGTTTTTTGATAAAAAAACATAATTTTGAAGATTTTATAGCTAATTTTAAAGATTTTCATTCATGTTTCCAAACACACAACATTATAATATAGATGGAAGACAACATATGATCAAAGTAGGCTCATGAACCAATCCATTATATCAAATGGTACCCAATGGCAATACATAGTCAACTGTCATACATGATCAAAGACTCAAAACAAAAAACACATAACCAAGGAGGCTAGAAATGGCCTCTACAAGACTACAAGTCTACAAAAAAAGTACTACTGGCTATAGCTAGTAGCTACTGCCAGAGGAGCCAAGATCATGTCGATCAATCTCTGGATCATCATCATCATCAGAGTCAGAGCCCCTTGCCCATGGCTCCTCCTCATCATCATCATCTCCAACTGCAACTGTAGAAGTGGTACCAGTAGATGCACGCTGAGATAGAGTAGCTATGCGGCTGCGCTTCTGTCGTGGCTCAGGCTGAGAAGAGGAAGCTGGGGTCCTTGCCGGCTGTGAGACTGAAGCTGATGGATCTGCATTCAACTGAACATGTTGAACTGCAGCGTCCAACTCCAAATCGATATCTAAACCAAAATCCTCACCAGGATCAAACTCTGCTGGACAACTCTCCACTACCCAATCCGACGTTGGATCAATGT